>ML810810.1:16054-52803 GCA_009831015.1 Picea engelmannii | reverse complement strand
AATATTCTTAGATTTATGAGAAATCTACAATTAGAGAAACTAAGTCCAATCAAAAAAAGAAAGAGACACAAATTTCTAAGAATGTCTCAATAGAGAAATTGACAAGGAAAGGAAATAAGAAAATTATAGAAGTCTAATATGATTCCATTGATGAAGAATCCACCCAGAATAGTAAAAAAGGTGAGGAGATCATCATCAAAACATCTGTTGGCTTCAACAAACTGGATGACAAGGCATGTGGCTAATAAGGAACATGAATAAATTTTGTAAAAGAAAACATAAGAGGACCATGAAGACCAAGAAACTTTAGCAACTTTGTTCAGAAAGTGTAGAACAAGAAGTTCAACAAAAACTAAGGAGGATGAACATATGTTTGATGCAACACATATTTTCGAACAACTAACTTTATTTGATGAAATTCCTAAACAAAGTGTTCCTAATGTAAATGAGGAAGAACGATTTTTCAATATAGAGACCATGGTTGATGAACTTAAAGTCAAATTGAGCAAAAAGAAGAAGAGGGTAACAAAACTCAAGATAACCATAAAGGAACTGGAAACTTTAGACAAGGTGGTCAAAGAAGAAAATGAGAAGGTGAAAGAACAGAATGTCCAGCTAAGGGGAAAATATGATGGACTCGGAAAGAAATATAAGGCCCTCAAGAAGAATTCAAAGAAATGGTATTCCCGGAATTTAAAAACCATCCAATAGAATAAAAGGTTGTTTGATAAAATAAGAAGAACAAGATAAAAAATAGGGGACCCTCAACAATAATTGTTTTAGAACCAGAGGACAATTGAAGAGCTAAAGAAACACATTTTTGAATTTTTGAATCAGAAATTACCCGAGAATAATATGCATGAGGACATGCCATATCCTGTGTGTGGGGGATATGTTAGGTGTTAAATTTGACTCCTTTTCCAACTCCATTTTCTTTCATTTTGACCCCGAAAACCACTATTTTTTCATACTTTTACCTAGTTGATGGCATAACGAGTGTAAATAAGGTAATAAGTTGTCAATTGAGATTAAATCTTGTTTTCTTGTTGTAAATAACATTAAGGGATATTTTCCTTTGCAAAACTACTTATAATCTAGTTATTAAGGGATTTTTATATGTTTCATGAGACATTATAGGAATTACAGGTTGACATATCTCCACTCATTATAAGGAAGAGTTTACACTTGGAGATACTTCACCAACACCAAGAGATGGTGATTTATCTATATTATCATCCCCAGGCCATTCAACACTCGAAGGTCAATGATATTCAAATTTTCCAGACAACTATTACAGGAAATCCACGGGAATTTATTACAGGAAATCCGCAAGTAGTTATTCTAGGAAATTCGTAGGTAGTTATTATAGGAAATCGGTGGGTAGTTATTACAAGAAATTTGGAGTTCACTCATAGAATTGGGGATTCGATTCCAAAAGTGAGGAACACAGATCATATTATTAGAAAATCGAGGAACCAATTCAGAAGATCAAGGAATAGCCACATATATTGAGGAACACTCGATTTTCTTGTAATAGATATAAAAGATGAAAAATAAAGCATAGGGAGTTAGTGAGAACATGGTTGTGAACCTGAACATATATTGTAATTGTTCATATTTTCTTTACATTTAATATAAGGAAGTTTTGAGTTATCTTATGCATTGAAGTTCTCTTTATGGTTTGAGTTTAATTGACAACATATCCAAGAGGGCCTCTAGTATCTGTTGTTTTTATCTTTAAGCAATGTCTGTGTTGGAAGTACTTCCTCTTAGTTTCTTTTGTACTTGTTACTAATTTCTGTGAAATCATATTTGTCGTAATTTCCTATAGATGCATAAATTTAGATCATAGACAATGTTTCTTTGTGTATGGTGAGTAACTCTTTAGGATAATGATGTAAAGACAGTCAAGCAATTGAATGATTTGCCATTTATTGCATTGTACCAAACGTTCTCATAGAATATACATGAAGATTCAACTAAGTCTGTAAAATGTCTTACTTGCACATTGCATCTCAGTATTGGATAGATTAAATTTATCTCCAACAAGCCTTTTACTCAAATTTAGAAATATTCCTTTCTGGTTTTAGAGCCTAGTTGACCAAGACAAAGTGCGTTTGTAGGCAAGCAAATAGAGTGACTTCTTGCAATCATAATCCCTACCATTTGATGGTCAAATCTAAGTGACTGAGAACAGAGGAATCAATTTTTGTCTCTGAGTTTGGAATTTTACCATAGAAATCCTTAGGTAGATTCAATATCAATTATGCACATATGGTGTTAGTGTCTCATAAGTTTGCGTACTCGGATTGATAAGAAAACAATGAGGAATCTAGATCACTAGTTTTATCCCAACAACACTGACATGTATCACATTCAACCAAAAAGGTGTGGATGTCCTATTTCATACCGTCCCAGAAGAAATAATGTTTGACCTATTCATAAGTTTTGGTAATGCATGAATGGATAGCGGTAGGAGAAGCATGAAACTCAGAGAGTGCCATGGATTTAAGAGATGACAATTTGCTTAAATATAAGTGACCTTTATAGAAAAACTCTTCACTTTTCCAAGAGTACCCTGGAGCAGCTTGGGGATCCTGTTGCATTTTTTGGATTAGGCTGTAAATTTTGGGGTCTTGTAACCATTCCTGGAGGACTACCTGAAGCCAGGAGACGACAATGAATGAGAAGGAAAAGAGGGACCCTTCTTCTTCATATTTCCTAAAAAGAGCATCAACCACCACATTTTATTTACCCTTTTTGTAAATTATCTCATAATCATATCCAAACAGCTTGGTCACCTATTTTTGTTTCTCTGGGGAGGAAGGTATTTGTTCCAAGAAGTACTTGAGGCTTTGATGATCCGTTTCAATTTGGAAGCATCGACTAATAGATAAGGGTACCAAAGATCCACTTCATGCAAAACAACCAACATTTCCTTTTCATAGATTGATTGACCCAAATGTCACTCTAACAACTGTTTTTTGGTGAAATCCAAAGGTTGTCCATCTTGCATAAGGACTGCCCTGATTCCTCTCTCTGATGCATCACATTCTAGAACAAAGGTCTTGGTGAATTTAGGTAGGGCCAATACTAGAGTAGTGCACATAGCTTCTTTTAAGGCCTGAAAGGATTGGTCAGTGGCTAGAGTCCAACTGAAATCATTCTTTTTAAGGAGAGTTTTTAGAGGAGCCATGATTTTTCCATAATTCTAAACAAACTTGTGGTAATATCCCATTAAACTAGGAAACCACGCAAAAAACTTCATATTTTTAGGGTGAGGCCAATTCTGCATAGCTTCAATTTTCTTAGGATCCACCCTTACACTGTCCTTGCCAACAATATGACCTAGGTACTCAACTTCAGAGAAACCAAAAGCACATTTATACTGTCTGAGAAAATTCTTGTGCTTGGAGAGGAGATGGAGAAATTGATCCACATGGGTGAGATGGGATTGCCACACTTTAATATAGATGAGAATATCATCAAAGAAGACTAACACAAAGCGATGGAAGAAAGGATGAAAAACATGATTCATGAGACTTTGAAAAGTGGAGGGGGCATTACAGAGACCAAAGGGCATGACCAAGAACTCATGGTGGCCCTCATGAGTGTGAAATGCAGTCTTGGGAAAGTCTCCCTCTTTAATACATATGTGGTGGTAGCCAGAATGGAGGTCAATTTTGGTAAAGTATTGATCCCAGGTGAGTTCATCCAAAAGGTCATTGATGACAAGAATGGGGAATTTGTCCTTGATGGTAAGTTTGTTGAGGGAATGAAAATCAAGACACGTGCGCCAAGTGCCTTCCTTCTTGAGGACCATGACGACATGAGAAGAATAGGGGATGGTACTAGGACTGATAAAACTCGCTTCTAGTAATTCTTGGACAATTTTCTCAGTTTCATTTATTTGAGAAAAGGGATGACGATAAGGGCACACATTTGGAGGAAGATTGGCTGAGATTAAAGGAATGAAATGATCATCGTCACCGTGGGAGGGGGGAAGGCCTTAGGGAGTTTTGAAAACAGTGTGATGTTGGGAAAGGATAGATTGAAGGTCAGGGTGCACCAAGGGATTCTCAATTGCTTGAATGAAATGGAGTTGGGCAATGTTTCCATAATGACATTTTTTGAGTAACTTTTCCATGCAGTGGGAATTGATGATCTTGGACGACCCAAATGTGATGCCTTGGAATTTATATTATTGGAATTGCATGGTTAAATACTTCAAATCCATGGTGATGGGGCCGAGAGTGTGTAGCCATTCAACACCAAGCACAATGTCACAGCCACCCATGTCAATAGAAATCATGTGAGATTTGAAGTTATACTGACCAATTTGTAGGTGCACATTTTCACAAGGCCCCCCACATTTAATGGAACCACCATTGACAATCATGATTTGAAAATTTTTGACAACACATATATAACAATTGATTTCTTGGGCAAGGCGGGGATGAATGAAAATATGAGTGTTGCCATTGTCAACTAAGATGATGAATTTCCTATGTTTAATGCAACAAATCAATTTGAGGTTTTGGGGAGCATAAAATACAGTGAGAGAATGCAGTGTGATTACTGGGTCAACTTTGGGAGGATCTGTTGGGTTGACATTTTGTTGTCAAAAACCACCATGAATACCTTCCTTTTCACTCACTTTGCCTCCATTTTGGCATTTTGTACCTATTTTCACTAAACCTATGATCAATAAAGGATGTAAAAGGTAAATTGTTAGTTTTGTTTCTATTTTCTATTTAATAAGCAAAATTGTCAAATTCTTGAGTTTTTATCAACATTATTTCGACAAGTGAATTTTTCCCGTAATTGCTCCGAGCTTAGCATATTTGCAGGTCGAATTAGAGAAAACGAGAATATGGGTTTTGTTCCTATAATTTACACCATTGTTCATAAGATTTTGGAGAATGGTAAATTTCCCAAAAGTCATGGTTCAACGTTGGTCAAAGACGTGGCTTCCACAAGCAAAAGCACATCAACAAAAACAACCAATGATCTTCAAACAAGAGATTTGAGTTGATGAAGATGAATTTGGAACATCTAAAACATGGGTTTTGTGTAGAACATGCCCATTTAGGAAACACAGGGGAAGCTTTTCTAGAAAATATTAGATTTGGGAGATTTGGAGGTTTTTCTAAATATGTAAAACCCAAATTTTTATGTGCAGATGGTTTTTCAAACTGTCCATCAAATCATGGAGGAAATCTCTCATCTTGAGCTCGATCTAGCATCAATAGGAGGTTGTTGAAGATCTTTCATTACTCTAGAGAGTGTTTTGAGGTTTATTAGTTATGTTTCATGGTTTATAAATATGCCAAAATATGAGGCATTTTGGGGGAATCGAAATGATGAATTTATAAACTTGTTGTAGCTAAACTCTTATGCTTAATAAAAAGGTGTTGATTTTATCCATTTAGTTTGGTGTTTTGTGCATAAGCCAGAGCTTGGAAGGGCCCCCTTACAATGGTTTGTGTCACATTTGTATATTCATGTACAAAGGTTTCTTTTTTTTTTTTTCTCTATTTGTTGGTAAATGTTTCTCATTTGCTTTTCTAATCAAATAAATGTGTTATTTTCAGTTTTAGTTGTAGAGGTTTCTATTTTAAAAATTACATTTAAATTAATCTTAACTTTCTCTTAAATCCATAATTTTCATAAGTCCAAAAGAGTATTGTTGTGAGGTCATAATTGTTATGACAATTTCTTCTTGCAATCTATTTTTCCACCATTGAAGACTATGACAAATCTGGGTAAAAGATATTATAATTTTGTTTGCATTTCCTTCCTTTACAATTTATGAAATCCACAATTAAAATAGAGTATTGTTGTAGACGATATATCTTGTTGAGTTAAAGTTATCTCACAATTACTAGAGTATCTTTGTAAGGGAATTATTCACCCTACAATCTATGTTTCCACCATTGAACTATGAAAAATGAAACTAGCCACTAAAGGAAGCTAAAAATCACCCTACAATCTAATTTTCAACCAAGAAAAATTGTGGTAACTTAATTGAGAGGATTTAACATTTCTTGAATCTTTTACTTTCTTATATGAATAACAAATTATTTATGTTCATGGTCAGGTTGAGTCTTGTCACAGAGTTGTTTTCATTTCTTTGAGAAAAATTCCCTTTGTGACCTAATTGTCTACCATTGAGGTTGTGAATATTTGAAGAAGTAGTTCTTGTTTCTTTTGAAAATTACTTTACAAAAGTGTTTTATAACATTGTGTGAAAGCATTCTTGATAGATTTTAAGTTGATTTTAAGACTAATTTCCTCACATACAGTTATTGTGTCTCACAAGTTTATGGAATTCCAGATTGATAATTTAATGTCATGATATTTACCAATTAGTGAGTTGTCAGGATCAACAGGCGACATAAGATCATCTGATGGGGGTAGTGTTAACTCGGGTGAAACCTAAACATATTCATCAAAAACATCTTCTGAAATTGACATAATGTTTTTTTGTTCTTTACACTTGTGCACTGGAAAGTATTTCCCATCATAATTATAGAAAAGACCCTTGAGTTGACATTCAACCATTTTTGCTCATGCTATTTTTTGGACCTTGAGAGGAGTGGTCGAAGGGGAAGGATTGGGAGGGTGAGGGCAGGGAATAAAAGAAGTTTTTTTTTTTCTCGACAAAGATGACCTGTTGTGCCTCCTTAGCACACTTAGTTGGTTCCAACCAATTTTGGGGGAAAACCATGAGGACTTGGGCTCAGATTTTGTTCTTGAGGCCATTAATAAAGCATTCCTAGAAGAAGGCATCAATCATACCCTCCGTTCAAAAATCCAAGTGCTCAAAGGCAGCGATATAATATTCCATTTTTCTCAATTGTTTCAACTTGGTCAAATGACCTAAATGGTGGGTGTCTGTGTCAAAGCATTCATACAACTCAATAACAAATTGCGTCCAAGCAACATACCCATGGTTTACATTTCTACGCCATTTCCACCATTACCACCATTCTGGATCCAAATAGAGAACACCATAATGAAGCTTGGTCAATTCATTAGTAATGTCATCCGAGGTAAAATAATGTTCCATATGAGTGACCCAGGCAGTTGGATTCGATCCATCAAACTTTTTCACCTCAACCCTAGGAAAATGGGGGTCATGATTGGAATAAAAGTGCAGAGGATTGGAAGAGTCGACACCTTCGACTTGGGGGTTTAGGCTAGAGGAGGAAGGACCCTAGTGTTGAGATTTGGGTACCTTGGAAAGTGGTCCCCTTGTGTTTGTGAGTCTCTAAACACAAAGGGGGAGACTATTACCCTCATTACTTTGCTTTATAATTCTAATTTCACTTTGACTTAGGATATTTGAGTCAAAAGTGAAATCAGTCACTTAAGTCATTAAAGTGACATTTAATTCACTTTGTGGGTGAATTAAAGGACATAAAGAAAACTAAGGAAAGTGGGTTTCATAAGTGATATTTTTGGATTAGATCTCACCCATTGGTTAGATTTGGCTAGATTGGATCTAGGATATTGATCTTTTAGGGTTTGTCCAAAGAGAGGCTAAAGGTGGGAATAGGGAAAATATGAGATTCATTCTTCACTTGAGAGGGGAGGAGAAGGAGGAGAGCTCTTGGGCACATATATTGAGGAGGATAAGGTGCATGAGGGAGAGGTTTGAGGAGGAGTCTTATCTTGGGTTCTAGTGTACCATGGAAGTTGGGATAATATTTGATGGGGGGCGCATACTTCTAGAGAAGGGCGCAAGTGCTTGTGGAGGGGCGCATCTTGAGGAGAAGAGGTGCATCAAGAAAAGGAAGGGTGAATCTTGAGGAGGGTTATTTATTATTGAGGAGAGGCACATTCTATGGGAGATGGCATGGCAAGGGAGAGTGCTATCCATTTTTGAGTTTTTGCTTGAGTAGGGGCACACTTGAGCTAAGTGCACACCACATCTTTGGAGGGAGGCTATCTTGAAAGGATGGAGCTTCTACAAAGGAAAAGGCAAGCAAGGGTTCAAAGGATCAAGAAAAGGAAAAGTCAAAGAAAAGGTAAAGGGAAAAGGCTCAAAGGCTAGCAAAGGAAGAAGGGCACACCAAGGCAAAGGGTGCCTTGTTTCAACAAGCTAGCAAGGAGGTAATCAAGGAACTCCAAGGAATTCGAGAAGGGTTGTTATCGTAACAGGTGTTACACCTTAATATTTCTTGCTTTGATAAGTGTCGCAAGTGTTGCATGTCCCTCACAACTATCGCAAGTGTCGCATGTTGTTCACAAGTGTCGCAAATGTCGAATAGAGTATACTGCCATGATGACGACACCAAGGAGACACTTAGAGTACTTCAAACACTTGATTTGAAGGAAGGAGAATGGTTAACTGGAGTCAACAATCTCTTACCACCTGAAAGGAGCTCTCAAACTAGGGTTTTAAGGGAGAGCGCTCCCCTACATCAGCCTTAGGAGCGTTGGCACTCCCCTACAAGGTGTCAGGGAGCATTATAGCACCAAATCACCCTTCTAAAGGAGCGTTACACATCCTTGAAGCGTTGGCACTCCCCTTGAGCCTACTAGGGAGCGTTATAGCTCCCTGATGCCCATTTTGAGGGAGCGTTGTCTAATCTAGGTAGTAGTTGTTCTGTTGAGGAGAATAAGGGGAAGATATTTCAAGTTTGGAAGGCAGTTGCATTCGAATTCCTGGTTCAATCAGAAGATCCCTGATCTAAGGAGGGAATTACTCAACCTACCCTAAAGATACCTCAAGAGGTTAAGCCTCTCTTAACCTATATAAGAAGGCTCTGTGATGGTGGAAAGGGGGAAGAATTGCTAGCATGAAACCTATGATCTCATAGGAAACACACAGTGAACTGGAGGAGAGTTATCAGCGAAGCTGCTATCATCCAGGTCGTGGATATTTTGAGCAAGGGTTAGACAAAGGGGACTTGACGAAGCCGTCACATTCGCATCTATGGTTGTAAGCTACTTCTATCATTGTTCTCATTAATATGACACGCTTGGCCTGTTTCTTTCTAGTTCGAGTTTAATCTCATATGAACTTGTCTATGATAGATAGATCTATTTCAAGCTAACATCGATAGAGTAGGAAGTGGTTTTGTTTTTGTTTGTCTACAAGGCTCATCGAGGGGCGGAATATTGGAGCTCAACTCGGAGCGTGCAGGGACAAACGTCCACAAAAAGTACCTCTCTTCTCCTTCCTTATCATGTATTAATTTGTATATATATAAAAGGAAGTCAGTGTCCACGTTAAGCGTCTTCTATCTTAAGAGTTAAGAGTCTAGCTCTCAAGAGGATCTACTTGTCCACAGGGAGATTTTCCTACAACAGAAACTAGCGACTCCATTGGGGAGGATTGGATCGAAACCTTTTTGTTTTGATTTCTCCTCATAAACCTTGTTTTACCCCTTGATTGTTTTTAGACCTAGTTCACCCCTTTTTGATTGATTACATGAGCTGATTGAATCCACTACCCCATCACACTCAGCTTGATTGACAAGACTAGACTGCAATTTTTGGATTTTTTGACATTTTTAGGAGATTTTTGAACCTGGTGCCCTTGTGGCTGTGTTAAAAAAGCGCCAACACTCCTTGACTGAATTACGCAGAGCGTTATAATGCATGGTGCCCTTTACACTAGAGCGCCAGCCCTCTTTTGGCCAAAAACTTTCCAGAATTGCTCTTTTCAGGGTTTTACCTCTGTGTTTCACTGGCTGAGCCTCCCTGTGAGTCAATGCTTCTTATTTTTCAACTGTGACATCCTTCCTTATGAGGAACAAATACCTTGCTATCTAGATTTTGTAGCCTTCTTCACTATTGTTGAGTTTTTCTGTTGTTTGGATTTTGAAACCAATGCACTGTCTTTCTTTCCTTATTGACTAAGCGAGGAACTTTGGTAAAGGACATCAAAGGCCTACAGATCTCTCCATTTGGTTTTAGTTAAGGTCATTTTTATTCAATATTTATTTTGGTGTGGAATTCTTGGTTTTCTTTGTTTTCTTTTCTTTTGCTTCTTGTTTTTTTATCACGAAAAGAGGGTGTATTGTTTGTACTTGTCTGAGTTTCCTGTTTATACTTGTCTGAGTTTCCCTGATACAAAAGGATAATTAGAAGGAAAAGTGTTGTTTTGAATTAGTCATTATTCACATACAAACAATAAAGAGACATCTTCATGATTGATTTTGCATATTAGAAGGTATTTCCAAAAAAATTTAGCACCACATCAGATTTGATTGAAAAAAATTGTTTGAGGAAATTCCTTATTAGTGCTTGTTAAGTGAAAATAACTCTCTCTCTCTCTCCCTTAAATAGATATTCATCGAAAAGAAATGACTGCTTATCATCTTTGATGCATTTTTGGCGTTTGAGTCATAATTCCATCTGTTTCACTTCCATGCACCCCTTCTGAGTAAAAAACAACTATAAAATGAACGCTAATTAAAAATTATCTAGAACATTTTATTTTCTAGGATCCTCCGCCAACAGTAGACTAGGGTTATTACTTTGGATTAGGATGTGAGCATAACATATTGGAGAATGACTAATTTCAAATGTATGGTATGTACCCACTTTCAAAAAGAATTTGTTGTCTTTAGTCACAATTCGACAAGCAGGACATCAAGTAATTATGGAAGATGGCTTGGTGAAGATAAATTCAGTTAAACAAAATATGAAAACAGTGATGATAGGATATGAAGATGGAAAACTATTAAGGATGAAAGGAAAAGTTATTCCAAGACATTCAGACTTTGCAAGATCAGTAAGTACAGGTATCTCCCCTATCAAATTGTGGCATGTGAGATATGGACATCTCAACTTTGATAGTCTGTCTCAACTACAAAAACAAGGGATGGTTAAGGGACTTCCCACTTTCAAAAAGGATAGTTCAAGATGTGAAGCATGCATTTATGGAAAACAGAGTCGAGAAATTTTTTCAACAAGTTCACGGCGTGCAAATCGGCGGTTGCAACTAGTTCACAGTGATGTTTGTGGACCCCTCGAAAATTATTTCGGTGGTTGCAAATATTTTTTACTCTTTGTTGATGATTTCAGTAGAATAACTTGGGTTTAATTCTTGAAACAAAAGTCAGAAGTATTCGACAAATTTCAGATTTTTCGACAACTTGTTGAAAATGAAGTTAAAGAAAAAATAGGTACACTCGGGACAGATAATGGCGGAGAATTCAGTTCTAATGAATTCAACACTTATTGCTCAGACAATGGGATCAGAAGACAACTTACTAATTTCTACACTCCTCAACAAAATGGAGTCACAGAACGAATGAATCGCACTTTGTTAGGAATGGCAAGATCTATGTTGAGTTTTAAAAGGTTAATTTCTAAATATTGGGCAGAAGTTATCCATACAGCTATATACTTAAGGAACAAATCTCCAACTGCTTCTTTGGATGGAATCACACCTTATGAAGCCTGGTATGGTTTCAAACCTCGAGTTAAACATCTTAGAGTTTTTGGGTCAGTATGTTATGCCTTAGTTCCGAAGGAAAAACGTACTAAGTTTGACTCAAGAAGTTTGAAATGCACAATGATTGGGTATTCTGATGAGAAGAAAGGGTATAGAATTTTGTCCAATGGCAAATTTATTGTGAGCAGGGATGTCATTTTTGATGAAACTGAAAGTAAAAGTGTTGACGAAATAGAAAGTCTTCTTCAAAAGTTAGAAGCTAAAGGAAATCAAAGAAAAGGAAACATTCAAAGTTCACCAAATTCACTTAATTGGTATGAACTTGATTTTCCTTCATCTGGAGATGTTTCATCCAGTCCAGTTACTTCGACAACATCCTCTGGTTCTTCCAGCTCATCCGAATCTCCTAGCAGCGGCAGTTCATCTGACAATGATTCTCCACCTCCAAACTCTTCAACTGATCGACAAACATCAGTTTACATTAATACAATTTATAATAATGGTAATTCAGATCCCCAAACCAGTGAACATCAACTACCAAAGTGGGCAGTTCAACTTTCGAAAGATGTAAGGCCTGATGAGCAAAATAAAACAGGAACAAGGGGATCACACAACACTGAAGGGAATTTTGCCTTAGTAGCAAATGATTTTACTGAACCTTCCACCTACAAGGAAGCAGTCAAACATAAAGAATGGCAACAGGCTATGGTTGAGGAATATCAAGCAGTCATTGATAACAACACTTGGAAACTTGTTGATTGTCCTACAAGTGTTAAACCCATCGGATGCAAATGGGTTTATAGAATTAAATACAACCAACATGGCGAAATTGACAAGTATAAAGCTCGACTTGTGGCTAAAGGTTTCACGCAGCAGGAAGGCATTGATTATGAGGAAACTTTTGCTCCTACAGCTAAATGGAATACCATCCGCTTAACACTTTCCTTGGCCGCTCAGAAAGGTTGGAAAGTCCATCAAATGGATGTAAAAAGTGATTTTCTCAACGGAGACTTACAGGAAGATGTGTATATGCAGCAACCACCCGGTTTTGAAATTGCAAGGCATGAACATAAAGTCTGCAAATTAATTAAGGATTTATATGGGTTAAAGAAAGCTCCTCAAGCTTGGTATACCAAAATGGATGAATACCTTAGGAAGGTTGGTTTTCATCGTAGTGAATCTGATGATACATTGTATATCCATCAACAGGGTTCTTATCTGGTGATTCTTATTATGTTTGTAGATGATTTGCTCATTACAGGAAAAAATATGATCATATTGCACAGGTGAAAAAGGAGTTACATGCAGGTTTTAAGATGACAGATTTGGGACTTCTTCACTACTATCTTGGTGTTGAAGTATTCCAACGTCCTCATCATATTTTCATTTCTCAGAGTAAGTATGCAGCAGAACTTCTTCAGCGATTTGGCATGCAGGATTGTAAACCATCTCTTACCCCTATGGAACAAAACTTGAAACTTTCAAAATTTGAAGGGGGGGAATTGGTAGACAGCACTCTTTATAGACAGTTGATTGGCAGCTTGATTTATTTGACCAACACTCGCCCAGATCTATCTTATGCAGTCAGTATTCTTTCTCGCTTTATGCAACAACCACGAGACAACCACTGGAATGCAGCCAAAAGAGTTCTTCGATATATCCAAGGAACAAAAGATTTTGGTCTTCTTTACAAAAAGACTAAAATTTTTGTACTTGGTGGATTTTCAGATGCTGATTTTGCAGGGAGTATTGATGATCGTGCATCAACATCAGGTTATTTAATGAACATGGGGTCAGCAACAGTATCCTGGAATTGTAAGAAACAAGCTACAATTGCTACTTCTACAGCAGAAGCAGAATACATCTCAGCATGGGAAGCAACATGTGAAATTGTTTGGTTACGTAGGATTTTACAGGACTTGGGCATTTCTCAAATAGAAGCTACATCATTATTCATCGACAGTCAGTCAGCCATTAAGCTTGCCAAGAATCTAGTTTTTCATTCAAAGACAAAGCACGTGGACACCAAGTATCATCATATCAGATCACTTATTGCAAAGGATGTCATCAATCCAATTTATTGTCCTTCAGAAGATCAGATCTCTGACATTTTCACGAAACCTCTTGGTAGAATAAAATTTACTAAGTTCAGGGATGAACTTGGTATCTGTTGTAATGTATTTTTTGGATCATAGGGGGGAATGTTAGATAATCCAAAATACAATTATCATAGTTTATAAAGTTATAATAAAAAGATTATTAATTTAGAATATTAAATTAATAATCTAGAATATTTGATAAATAAATGTAGACTTTTAGAGATACATTATTGTTGTAAAAGATATGACTCTAGAGAGGTGTCGTATCTTAGGCTCTAAATTAGGAGATTTGTTTTAAGATTGTTAAGATAGCATTTATTGTAAATGGACACTTGTTTATCTAATAAGTGATCCATATCTTGAGTTTGTTAGGACTTTTAGCTTATATATAGCTCATTGCAAGAGTATTGAGTTGTTGGGATGTAAACTCTTGCAATGTCTCTTATGTAATTTATTTTCCTATTAATAAAATTGTGTGTCTGAGGACACTTCGGCCATTAACAAACATTAGCATCCTGAGCTAGGGAGAGTCAAATCCAATTGTTTTATAAGTCTGCCTAGGATCCCCCTCTCACACAGGGGTTACGCACGAGGTCACATTTGGGCAAGCTACAGAGATTATCCCACTGTGGTTTGACTGGTTGTAGTGGTTAGATCGTATTATGGGGATCGCTTAAAGGTAAATCCACAATTACTGAGTGGAAGCATTTCAAGTTGATTTCGGGCTAGATACCCTGCCCGTACGTTCGGACTGGACTGTCGACTATACCCGCCCAGGGGATGACTACGAATTGGTAATTTTAGTGGCCATAATCTTTAGGGTCTTACACAAGGTGACAGTGAAGGGAAGTCTCACTGTACCTGGAGCAGACATTGGTCAAACTCACTCAGGCTCCTTGGAGGGTAAAACCACAATTACTGCGTGGAAGCTTGCACCAAGGTGTAAGTCCGTTAAGCAGGTCGTCATTGTAACTGTTCCACCATATCCTCGCCCCTTCTTGACTTGATCACATGACGTTGGATTTCATCACCAACTAGTACGGTCATCGAGAGAAGGTCCTGTTTGCTTGGTTGTGATTCTTAGATTCTATTAGCGTATGTTGTTTCTTTCTGGTAGTTGGCCATAGATCTTTTTCATTGACTCTTTTTCGCCAACATCGACCCTCCACGCCGCTCGCGGAGGCTACAGGGACTTCCTCCATAAAATATGGAAGGGAACACCCCTTTACCCCCTCATTCTACGGAGGAATATCCTCAACAGAGTGAAGTTCAAGACACTACAACTTCCCAAGAAGAAGTTCCCACTCCTTTAGAAAATTTTTGAATTGTTTCAGAGTCTCCGGAGGCTTTCCACATTCCATAGGGATATGAACAACGTGTTCTCCAACTAAATTCAGTCAGTGAATTCGTCATCGTCAATCCTTCTGACATTCAGACTGGGTCTCATTCAAACCCTTTAGTCGATGACCCCTTTTGGACCGCAGACATTGTTCGAAGTCCACCGCGCATGGTGTGAGATCTTTATGGAGCAGGAGTAGGTGTCGATGCATCTATCACCTACACCGTACCCTTAAACCATTTTACCAGTACCACCATTTTTTTGACCACACCATCCATTGGTCCGAACACATCATCCGTTAGTCCAAGGTCTACTTTTTCTCTCCAGATGGCCCATTCTACAATGGTCCCTCACAATATTCTGACTATTCCCGTCGGTAATGCCATGGTTAGCCAAGCTGCAATTGGCACACCAATAACACCTAGACCTACATCATCACTCCCTTTTGGGTACAGAGCACTTAATTTTTCTGCTACTGCTACTACCCAAGCTATGCTGGGAAGTTCCATACCTATCCAACAACCCAGAGGGACCGGTCTTGGTGGTCTTAATCCGTTCAGCGGTACCGGTCAGTCATTTACGTCTGGTTCTCAAATCCTGGGAACTCTACCTCAAGCTGGGGGGAATCCTCCCACCGGAGGATAAATTCCATTTGGAGGGCACCCTCATGCTGGGGGGTAGCCTCAATCCGGAGCTTACCATCAACCATATGGACAAAATGTGTCTACCACACCTAATCCATGGAATATCCCTTTTCTCAGGAACCCACAGTTCTCGACAGGACACAATTCTCAAGCTCCACAACAACCCCCTTATGGACAAAATCCAAATCCAGCTTATAATCCTCAAAACCCATCCAGTTATCCTCCGCTCGCACGCGTTTCTCAAGACACCTCAAATCCTGTGTACCCTGGTCAACACCAACCTTTTACAAGAGGACCCACTAGTTACAATTATCCACATAACCCAGTGTATGGCCCTACTGGTGTCCCCATTCCACACCAGTATTACCCACAGGTTAACCGACAACTACCTTTTCTAGCAACCCTGGACCTTCCAGACTTGTCTCAGTTAACGAATGATCCTATTTTTCATTCTCCAGTTTGGCCAGCTATTCCACCTAAACTTCCTTCTGATATCCCAAAATTCAACGGAAAGTCTGGAGAAGACCAAAACAACCACGTGATGACTTTCCATTTGTGGTGTTCATCCAACTCCCTCATGGACGATTCTATACGTTTGCATCTTTTCCAACGAACGCTTACGGGTTCCGCAGCAAAATGGTATATTGAACTACCACGTGCTTCTTTTCACGATTTCAACTCTCTCTCCATGTCTTTCCTCACACACTTCCAACTACCCATTCGATACGAGATGGGTACTGAACTATTGACCTCCCTTCGTCAGACAACTTCTGTACATATCTCCGATCATGTTCATGAATGGAGATGACAACGAAGGCTAATCAAACTGGTCATTCCTGACCAATTATTAGCGGAATGGTTCACTAAATCATTGTTACCCCAGATCGCTCGTGATGTTGCCATGGGTGGTGTAGTCACCGAGGAAGAAGCCATTGCTCGAGCTCAATACTCAGATTTTGTTTATTCACAATCCGGTACTCTGTATGAGTTGATACCAAATGCTACCCGTGCCACTAATGATCCATCCAAACCATCGTCTACCTCGCACGTGGATGGAGTCATTGGCTCCGTCAAAACCCAATCTCCTTCCCAGTTGACTGGAACAGCCCAGCGGTCCACTCTGATGCCTACTCCCAGTCCGACTGCACCCTCTTCTACCCCTCCTCAAACTCAGGTCTCTGAGGTGAATGTGGTCCAATCAACCCTTCACAACAACCTAGGGGTAAGAAGAAAGCAAGAAATAAACCCAAGAAAAACAACAACAATGAACCACCAAAAAATCAACCTCAAACCCCTGTTGTCGGAAAACAACCACAATGAAAACCAAAATTCCCATGTCTCATTTGTGGTGATCATCACTACACCCGAGACTGTCCACATCGTGATGAAGTGGACAAGATTTTCAAGGGAAATTCACAACCCGTTGTGCTTACTCAGCCTTTTCCACAGCAACAATCTTTGGTTGCTCAAACCCCCACTGCAGGGGGCAGTTCCAACCAACCCCATGATGAGGCCTTGACAAGTTCCCACATTTACATGTTTAACGGGATTAATCTGACCACTCGCACTATGACATATGACACGCCAGTTAAACCTGATAAGCCAAAGACTACTAACGGTTCCGTACCAGACCCATTACCATCTTCTGTTAGGCCTCCATCTTCTATCCCTCCATCAGGACCACTCCAGATCGAGAAACCTTCATTTGAATTCATCTTGCACCCTCCTAAGAGCACTATCCAGAAATCTACCTGTAATCCTAGTTCGCGGGCTGCCCAAAACTACAACATCGTTGAAGATTTGGCTCAAGCACCGTGTGATATGTCTGCCTTGGAAGTTCTAAAACACTGTCCCAACCAACGTAGAACACTCTTAGCTGCCATCGGCGCTTTCGATCCTGATTCATCAAATAACCTCACGTTTAATCTGGATGATCATAAACCCCGACTCTCTCACCAACTAGCTTTTCAGATCGATGTTGTTGTTCACAATCAACAAATCCACCGAACTATCTTGGATGAGGGAGCCTCTACTTGTGCCATGTCTTTATCTTGTTGGAAAGGCTTAAAATCACCTGCCCTTAACAAATCCCCTATGATGTTACACGCTTTTGATTGGCAAGGTTTTCATCCACACGGACTTTTACAATCCTTAGCCATTTAGTTGGGCGGAAAAACTGTTACCATTGATGTCGAGGTGGTCAATGCCCCCCTCTATTAAAACCTATTACTTGGAAGAAGTTGGTTCTACGCTATGACTATCGTCGCCTCGTCGGTGTTTCGATGTGTACAATTCCCCCATCAAGGAAAAATTGTCACTATCGATCAACTAGATTTTTGTACACCTGACACTCGCGCCTCTGTCACCAACAACATTCCTTTTTTGAGAGACCACCCAGTTACGTATGAAAGCATTGGTGTTGGCTTGTTGAAAGATTCTAGCCTTATGGGTACTTTCCCTACACCACTTCCACCCACCGCAAATCATATTGCCACCGTCAATATAATTTCGACTATGCCTTATCAATCCTTGGAATCATCTGACCCTTGGATTGTATCTATTCCAATGGAATTTGATGTGCTAGGTGACACTATGCCACTTAGCCCAGCCGAGGCCGCATACGTAGCTATCCAATCTGCCTCTCCCTCTCTGGACAACCCACATTTATTGGCACCTGATGCCTACTTTATGCCTTCATGGTTGGATTCCCTATCGTCTGCAATCGATTACATTTCCCAAATTTTCCCTTCTGATGAATCTATTATGGAAATGCTTAGCATTAATGATGTAACTTGGGATGATAACCATCATCGATTCTCTTTTCTTCCGCCTCTCAAAGAAATTCACCAAGACATACACTATGTCTTCCCTCCTAATGTTACCAATGCTCTGCAATCTCCTATCCTCACACAAGATACTCTTTCTGAGGGGAATATGGGTAACATATCTACTACAATCGTTATCGATATTTTGATCAAAGAAGGGGTTGTGGAAAACATTAACCTTGGTGCTAATTGCACACCCGAAGAAGTGGTCTCTTAGGCCACTCTGTTTAAAGAATTCCACGATGTCTTCACTTGGAGCTATGAGCAAATGCCAGGGATCGACCCGTCGATCGTCGTGCACGAAATCAGGACTTACCCTGGTGTGAAACCTTTTCGACAAAAACTTTGCCTGGTTCATCCCAAGAAAATCCCGGCTATAAAGGCAGAAGTTTAGAAACTCTTAAAATCTGGCTTTATCTATCATATCCCTTTAACAGAATGGGTCTCCAACCTTGTTCCAGTTGCTAAAAAACAAGGAACCATCCGTGTTTGTGTTGACTATCAGGATCTCAACAAAGCTTGTCCCAAGGACAACTACCCTATGCCCTTCATCGACCAAATCATTGATAATTGCGCTAGGATCGTAATCTTCTCTTTCATGGATGGCTTCTCTGGGTATAACCAGATTGAAATCTTACCTCCTGATCAACATAAGACAGCCTTTATCTACCCATGGGGAACTTTCGCCTATCAAAAGCTACCTTTTGGTCTCAAAAAATTTGGTGCTACTTTCGAGCGGGCCATGTCGTACGCTTTCCATAATATCAAGCATATCGCAGAGCCTTACCTAGACGACTTACCTGCCCACGCATCCAACCGATCCGATCACATTGATCACTTACGGGCTATTTTTCTTCGATGTCGGTTCTACCATATCTGCTTGAACCCACATAAATGCATTTTTGTTGTCGAATCCGGTCGACTCCTTGGTTTTATTGTCTCTAAAGATGAGATTAGCGTGGACCCCTTAAAGATCAAGGCTATTTTGGCCTTACCACCACCCACCAATTTAACCCAACTCCAAAGTTTGCAAGGCAAAGCAAACTTCCTTCGTCGTTTCATTTGCAACTACGTTGAGATAACTAAAGGATTTATGCGGTTGCTACAGAAAAACACCCCTTTCATATGGGATGACATCGCTCAACGGTCATTTGATGCTCTCAAGCATGCTCTGACCCACGCACCTTTGTTACATCCTCTGGAGTATAAAAAGGACTACATCCTTTACTTAGCTGCCTCCACTTCCACTATTGCAATGGTGTTAGTCTAGGAGGACCCCAACGGTGAGGAACATGTGATATATTACCTGAGAAAGAGTCTATCTGGACCCGAACTTCGATATTCACATGTAGAGAAACTGGCTTTGGCGGCCGTCATCGCTGTCCAAAGATTCCGCCATTACATATTACTACACACCACCATGGTGATTGCAGACTCAAACCCCATGTACCACGTCTTGACACGTCAAGTGCTTGGGGGAAAATACTCTAAATGGATCGTCATCCTTCAGGAATTCGATCTTGAATTTACAAAGTCCAAAGCCAAAAAGTCCCTGGTGTTTGCGGAGCTTATCTGTGATCTCCCTCGTGATGATGAAGACATCGAACCTAGAGATTCTCTCCCCGATGAAATTCTTTTCCTCATCAGCACCTCTGATCCTTGGTACAGAGACATCCTCCTTTACCTCCAAACCCAACGCTTTCAACCTAACACTTCCCATGAAGATCGTCAACGTATTCTCCACCATTCTCGTCGTTATCTTATCGCCGGCGACACCTTGTATCGTCGTGGTATTGACATTATCCTTCGACAATGTATGATTCATGAGGAGGTTGAACGCGTTCTGAACGATTGTCACCTTGGCGCCTGTGGCGGTCACCTTTCGGGGATGGCCACCGCCCAAAAAATCCTACATTCTGGCTATTTTTGGCCCTCGATTTTCAAAGATTGTATCGAGGCAGTCAAAAAATGCCCACCCTACCAAGTTTTTAACAACAAGGCATGAACCCACCCTACTACGCTGCACCCCATTATCTCCATCGGCCCCTTTACCAAGTGGGGTATCGATTTCATGCAATGTAAGCCTACCTCAGCCGGGGGGCACGGTTATATAATCATCGTTGTCAACTACTTTACCAAATGGGCTGAGGCTATGCCTACCTTTCTGAACGATGGTTGTACCGCAGCTCTGTTTCTTTTTAACCACATCATAACTCGTTTTCGTGTACCACGTGCCATTTTCATTGATCACAGTGCACACTTTAAGAACCAAATGATGATCGAATTACATGCCAAGTTGGGTTTTCTCCATGAAAACTCATCCCCATACTATCCTCAGGCCAACGGACAAGTTGAGGCTATCAAAAAAGTCCTAAAAACCATGATTCAACGCATGGTAGGGGCAAACAAGACATCCTGGCATCTACAACTTTTCTCCACTCTCTGGGCCTACCATACTTCCGTGAAAACCGCAACTGGATTTACTCCTTTCCAGTTGGTGTATGGCATTGAAGCCGTTTTACCAATCGAGTGTGAGATTCCATCTCTGAAACTTAAAGTAGAACTCCTACCCCACACTTCTGTCGAAGAAGAATGTTTCTTATATCTATCCAAACTAGATGAAACATGCCATGATGTTGCTCTCATTAACGAGGCACATCAGAAATGGATTAAAAATCAATATGACAAATCCATCCATCCTTGGACTTTTGCAGAAGGAGACTTAGTCCTCGTCTATGACCAAGATCATGACAAATTGGGGACAGGTAAATTAGAACCTCTGTGGCATGGCCCTTACATCGTGAAACTTTTTCTACACAGAGGCACCTACGAGTTAGTAGATTATGATGGAATTTCCCTAGGAGAGCCCCGGAACGGGATTTACCTTAAAAAGTACTATGCCTAGATCACCCAGCATGCGTACTTTGTACATTATTGTATTTTAGTTTGGTGTGTCTGTTTCTTTCATGTGCTCGAGTATTTACCTTTTCCACTCATGATTGTGCTTGTGTTTTCATGCACAGAGGACGTCTTCCTTTCCTATCTTTTTCGGGTTTGCTGATGGCGCTAGTCGACATACCCGGAACATTGCTTCGGTAGCATGGATCATTTACCAATTTGACGAGGTGGTGAGTTCAGGAGGTATTTGCTTAGGACCAGCGACTAATAACATGGCAGAATATCACGTTGTCATCGGACTTTTGACCCAAGCCTCCTCCCTAGGTATCTCTAGTATCATTGTTTACTTAGACTCCCAACTCGTGGTCTATCAACTCAATCGAATCTACGCTATTCGTAATCCTATCCTGCTACGTCTCCATCTACAAGTTCGTCGTCTTGAACGAATGTTTGATTACATTGAATACAGACACATTCCAAGAGAACTCAACAGTGTTTCAGATTCGTTAGCTAATTACATCATGGATCGGTATCTCACCCACATATAAGATTTTGTAAAGGAAAGCAAAATTGTACATCACATGTAAATTAAAACACATCACATTAAAGGCATCATCATGTACAAATCATTTGGCACTGTAAAAAATCAGAACTGTATATATATACATAGCATGACTGAAATGTTTTGATTACATCAAAAAAGTATTTAGAAGAGCAAAATGTTGGGTCTTTACAACATCGCCTAACAAGGCATACAAAAATACAATCACCAGAGAGACTCTAATCTCCCTGCACTACATTGTGTTGAGAGTAACATATCACTGCACACACTACGCGTCTCAGTAGAGAATTGACATTCTCTGGCACTCCCACAGTGTGCCTCTGCATATGTAAAGGCACTTCTTCCCTCCATAGAGGAGGAATGACCATCGTGAGGCCTTGGAGATTTCTTTCAACCTCCCGGAGACCTATCACCGGTGCTTTCGGATCTGCTGCAACCAGAGCACCCCCACGACGTCCTGGTATCGGTATCTCAGTCAGGCGCACTGCTCCCTTGTCTGCATGTTGAAAACAATACATCTTTTAAAAACTCTTCTACATACCCAAAAATATATATATACATTAAAAACTTAAAAAAAACAAAAAACTAGACAAGGTGTTTCTCAGTCTCTTACCTGACGCACCCCAATCTTCCCCCATGGGTAGAATGAAATCCATGCTTCCACGAAAACCCACCTCAGCATACATGAATTCTTCTATCCAGAGATACTGTCGTCTCAGCCAAGCGAAGAAGTCATCGGTGAAACGGAACTCTGACTCCGCTACTAGCCTCAGAGACAGACTAGTCCACCTCTCCATCCGTGGTTCGTCCACCGGTCGCACTGCCAGCGCTATCTGAGGCTGCATCTGGGGGATGCACTCTAAGAAAAATGAGACCAGAAAAGAGTCGTATCCGAACTGTTTCTGCCCCATCCTACACCGTGAAACTTGTTCCTTCACATTCCGAAGGAACCCTACGCTCTAGTTAAACAGTGTTGGCTCCAAACACTATACGCCATAAGCTACCTGCGATCTCGACACCAGATTTGCGCTAGTGCTTCCCGTCATGCTCGTGATGGAAAAAAAAATGGACCGGAGGGGTAACTCTCGGATATCCTTGATAGGGATTCTACCCCCCACCAGTCTTGCTCCTGAGACACAATGACGTGCCAGATACACACCCACTTTCTCAAGAAGCACCCTCTGTCCAGAAAAGGATATAGGAACCCCTCTTTTCAAGAGGCTAGTCAAGAAATACACATCTTCCAACTCGATGGTTAGAAGTTGTGTTCCGATCTGGAACCCTTGCTCCATGATGTCCCACAAGCTGATCATGTGCTCAAGCAATAAAATCTCCTTCTTCATTTTTTGCAATTTGAAGAATTTCAGTAAGCCACAAGCTCTTAACGTGGCCTGCGTGCGAGGACTCTGCAAGGCAGCCAATTCATCAATCTCATGCTCTCGTTCTTTCCACTCAATCATGGTCGTCGAAATCACCTACAAACAAAAAACAAAGAATTTCATTATTCAATGCTTTTGGCAATTTCGGCAATTTCTTAAACAATTTAAAAACTTGAAATCTCATGCCCACATTGTTCAAAAAGACCACACCCTCTTTTATAATCATCACGCCCTCTCTTTACCATTCAATAATCATCAAGCAACAATGAAACATTTTTAATTAAGATGATGCCCATAATGGCTGCGTGGGCGCATTTTTTGAGTTTTCTATGACTTATTTAACAAAAACGACCCATCCACCCAAGTGTCAAGGCATTGGCATGTTGGCTATCACTCTCTAAAAACTTTTTTCACAAAGAATGTCTTACTCCCAACATTTTTAATAGAGGCCGATTTGATCTTTTTTGGAGCGACCTAGGGCTTCATTTTTTAAATTAAATGTTGCTATGGAAATGAATATTAAACCATGCAATTGAAAGAAGGAGAGATGAATATCTACCTGGTCCAAACGGTGAGAGAAACGGTCAACCGTAGCTCCGGTATCGAGCGAAACAAGATCCACCTCCAAAATGAGAATCTCCACTGCTACAAATCCTTATGCAAAATGAAATGGTAAATGAAGATTTGCCTTGTATTACTATTTATAAATTTTCATTTTTATGAGGTATAGTTATTTATGGGTTTCTCTGACAATGTAATGGCTTCACTAAACCACTGGATTGCATTTTTGATGTCACAGGTTTCCCAACAGTTATGATCGTTTGTTTACCTTGTCACATCCATGAGCATAGTCTTAGTTCGTTTTCAAGCTAGAAAATATGAGAACGCACCGGGTAGACTTTTATCTCTTTTTCGGACCCGCATGGACACACAAAAAAGGAACCCCCTGGATTCATCTTTAAACTCTTTTCAGACTCTCTAAATGTGAAAAGATTGTCGAGTGATCTTGCTTCCTTTTACGCTCGTTAAAAGGTTTGAAAGGGCGTCTTTCGAGCGATAGTTTATCTCTTTTTCGGTCTCGTCAGACTACTGTACGAAAAAGGAACTAAGAGAATTCTCTTTTAAGTGTTTTTCCATACTCTATAATCATGAAAAACCTTCAAGTTTTCTATCTTTGGGCTCACTAAAACACACATCGACAAGCCCACACGGGATCGAACCCTTACTTCTTCCAGTTCATTAAACAAAGGAAGAGGAACTTACCAAAGGTGAGTTATATCAAGCATGTGTTATCCTCCTCGAGCTCATTAAATAAAAAAGAGGTACTCATCTATCTGGATGGGGGGGAATTTGAAAGAAGCAAGCCAAGCAGTCTCTTGAGAACATTATTGAGTAATTCTTAGAGTCTCCCTTGAACACGGCACTTTTTCATTTGCACGCATTATAATCCGTTGAACCTTTGCACTGAGCCAATCCTTTGAGTTTCTTTCACTCCTTTGGGTCACCCGACGTAAGTCATAGCATCCACTGCATCATCAATTTTTGGTCCATGCCATGTTTTGTTGTTGTGCCTCAGTGTTCAAGGGAAGTATCCACCTCGAGAGTCAGCCACCCTAAATATCTTGTCTCAAAACCCATGTCAATCCATGTTCGTTTGATCTACCAATTACATCTCTATATCCATTTCGTGTCGTTGATGGGGGATACATCAAGGCCCTCCTTCGACGAGCCTATTCCTGTCGACCTCAGCACATTATCCGAGAATTGGGCTTAGAAACCAGTTAGTACTTTGGGACCTGCATGCCTCAATGGCAGGCCTCCTCACATTCGACAGTAGGTTTACATCATTGACCTCTGATTGGATGATTCCACGGATGTTCGACTCCATCTCATCCATTCACATTCGTTGGAATGTACTAGGGTACCTTGGGAATCATTGACATTAATGATGATCTCCCTCGCGCTTGTTAACAGTTTAAACCATTGACAGGTAATCAAGTGGTTTCTTCCATGTTCGACATCAGGACATCTATTCGCATGGTTAGATTCGTACCACATCGAGATCGGTAAGAAGACCCTAGGTTGAGTGATCACTTTGATATGAACTTTTCCTAGGTTGTGAAGTAGTTTCTCTTGGACAAATGATACATACATTATTACATAGATCCACTTTGTATTGGTCATGGCTATGTCTTATCATCTCGTAGATCCACTGTGTATTCTTCATGGCTACGATCGGTTCAGGTCATCAGAGTATAGATCCACATTGCATCCACGGTGGCTATACCTTTTCATCAATACAATTATGGATCCGCAGTGTATTTTATGGCAGCCATATCTTGCAAGTCTTGATCACCTAAGCATAGGTATGCCTGCCTTGGGTTTTGAAACATTTCATGATATTTGTTGGATGTTTGTGTGCAGCTTCCGTTAGGTTATCTGAGTCTATACCCTTGCTTGAAAATCTACAAAGTATTTCAGTTATCGGTTCGCATCTTCTAACTTCATACTTTGGGGGGAAATCTATTACACCTTAATATTGCTCGCTTTGATAAGTGTCACATGTCCCTCACAACTGTCGCAAGTGTCGCATGTTGTTCACAAGTGTCGAAAATGTCGAATAGAGCATACTGCCATGATGACGACACCAAGGAGACACTTAGAGTACTTCAAACACTTGATTTGAAGGAAGGAGAATGGTTAACTGGAGTCAACAATCTCTTACCACCTGAAAGGAGCTCTCAAACTAGGGTTTTAAGGGAGAGTGTTCCCCTACATCAGCCTTAGGAGCGCTAGCGCTCCCCTACAAGGTGTCAGGGAGTGTTATAGCACCAAATCACCCTTCTGAAGAAGCACTACACATCCTTGAAGCACTGGCGCTCCTCTTGAGCCTACTAGGGAGCGTTATAGCGCCCTGATGCCCCTTTTGAGGGAGCGTTGTCTAATCTGGGCAGTAGTTGTTCTATTGAGGAGAATAAGGGGAAGATATTTCAAGTTTGGAAGGCAGTTGCATTCAAATTCCTGGTTCAATCAGAAGATCCCTGATCTAAGGAGGGAATTCCTCAACCTACCCTAAATATACCTCAAGAGGTTAAGCCTCTCTTAACCTATATAAGCAGGCTCTATGATGGTGGAAAGGGGGAAGAATTGCTAGCATGAAACCTATGATCTCATAGGAAACACACAGTGAACTGGAGGAGAGTTATCAGTGAAGCTGCTATCATCCAGGTCATGGATCTTTTGAGCAAGGGTTAGACAAAGGGGACTTGACGAAGCCATCGCATTCGCATATATGGTTGTAAGCTACTTCTGTCATTGTTCTCATTAATATGACACGCTTGGCCTGTTTCTTTCTAGTTCAAGTGTAATCTCATATGAACTTGTCCATGATAGATAGATCTATTTCAAGCTAACATTGATAGAGTAGGAAGTGGTTGTGTTGTTGTTTGTCTACAGGGCTCATCAAGGGGCAGAAGATTGGAGCTCAACTCGGAGCGTGCAAGGACAAACGTCCACAAAAAGTACCTCTCTTCTCCTTCCTTCTCATGTATTAATTTGTATAGATCTGAAAGGAAGTCAGTGTCCACGTTAAGCATATTTTGTCTTAAGAGTTAAGATTCTAGCTCTCAAGAGGAGATCAACCTGTTCGCAGGGAGATTTTCCTACAACAACAGGTTCACTTGGTTATGTTTTTCGTGTTGTACATTTTTCTTTGAGGCCTTCTATATACATCTACTCCAAACTGGTTTTCCCCATGGGGGGAGTTTTCCAGGGTCATGTTGACCAAAAACATATGTGTACATTTCATGCACAATTAGAAGTGTAAATAAACATTTAAAGTTGTAAATATCTAGGAGATAGTGTTGTTTTTTTTGAGTTTCTTGCATGTGATAACATTGGGATAATAAAGCACTTGCAAGGGAACCTCAAAAGGACACTTAACCACCAAAATTGTGAGCATAAAGTACTTGACTATTTGTTGTCCGAAATCAACTGCAAAGGACAGTCTTGAACATAAAACTTAGAGCCAAAAATCAGGTCAAGGAAAGACTTGTTTTGGCAGCCTTATAGTACCTCAGAATTTCTACATGGTATCAGAGCCAATGGTGGCTTAGACTTGTTGATTTTTGAGCATTCAGTGGACATATTTGAGACAACTTAGTGGGTAGATTTTGGACAACGTGTTGATAGTTTTGTGGACATCTTGTAGGAAGATTTGTTGACAGTTGCAGAACTGATTTTTTGACACTTGTGGATAACCTCTTTTCACACCTGTGTGGACAAGAGTGAGGTTGTATTTGAAAACCTCTTTTCACACCTATTTGCTAGGAGTGAGGTTGTGGTGTTACTACCTATTTTCACACCTGTGTTGAGAGGAGTGAGGCAATACTCTTATGTTGTTTTAGCATCAGTGTGAGCTTTATTGGACAACCATGTCACTGTCTCAAATGCAGGCATAGGATAGGCTAGATGAAGCTAGCAATTGGTCCCCTTGGAAGATTATTTTTTTATTAGAAGACCTTGAACTATGGGATATAGTTGAGGCTCCCATTGTTGTTCCTCCTATCACTTCTCCCATCATGGTGGAAGATTTCAGGAAGAAGAACAACAAGGAGAAAAGGAATATTCATGTCATTCCACATTTGACTAGTAAAGATTATGCATTTGAGATGTGGGATTCTCTATGCAAGATTTACCAAAGTCTGAACCAGAACTAGAAGATGGTTCTGTAGGACAAGCCCAAGAGCATTAATATTCTTGATTCTAAGTTGGTTACATCATTCCTTGGTAGATTCATTGAGATCAGATATGAGCTTGCAGCTATCGAAGAGATAGTGGACCCATGATTTATGGTCAGGACAACCTTAAACAACTTTTCCAAACCATGGGTTCCATTGTTCGAGGCATTGTTTCCAGAGAGGTTATGCCTACTTGGGAGAGACTTTGGAATGATTTCGTTCAAGAGGAGATGAGACTCACCTTAGATTCCTTAGGAAAACATTGGATTACAAAGGGTGATGAGGACCTCGCTCTGTGGACTAAGGGAAAAGAAGAAGACTGACAAAGGTGTTAGACAGGGTCCCAAGGGAGGGGCCAAACCATAGCAGAGTGGAAGTGGGCAGGAGAGAGACATGAGCACAGTGATATGGTTTTCTTGTGGAGAGATGGGTCACTACGCATGACAGTGTCCCAAGTATAAGAAGAAGAATAAATAGTAGGATGTTACTGCAGCAACAACAGAGGAGATTGAGTTCGATACACAATTTGTGAGAGAGTGTGCATTCGCTAGTTCTTTGGTAGTTGTTACACCATCCAACGTTAGGTGGGGAGACAGAGTTGAGGAGGGCCTATTGACTCATAGTAGTGATTCAGAGGGAGATTAGACTCAATTTTCATGGATGTCATCATCAGGGGTGACTGGTCCACCCGGGACAACTTTAGTTTTAGAGTTGTCAAGACAAAGGGTTGGTGCAGGGGCTTCAGAGCATCATATATTGATGATGAGGAGAAGCAGGAAACCACAAAGGTGTGAGCCTCACTTGGCTATGGAGACTGGAATATCAGGTTATGTATCTACTTCAGGTGTAAGTCACTTTGTGAGAGGCCAAGTTGAGGATCTTGGTGAGATGTTAAGATCCATATACACTTGGTGAGATACCAAGAGGGGGAGACTCTTGGTGAGATGCCAAGAGAGTGACTCTTGGTGATGTGCCAGGAGTAGTGACCATTGGAGAGATTTCATGAGGTAGAAATCCTTGGTGGGAGACCAAGGTTGAGATCTTTAGTTTGATACCAACATCTAGGTGATCTTGGATAACTGGATATGCACTTCCATCTATAGATCATGAAGGTTGAGTAGATCTGTGACATAGACAATTTTTTATGATCATGGTACATCCATACTCACCGAGTATTTTCCAATAGGAAACCATGTCCACTGCAGGGATGAGATTGGTGGTGAAGGGAACTTTCCTCAGTAAGAGGGAGTGTTGAGATTTGGGTACCTTGGAAAGTGGTCCCCTTGTGTTTGTGAGTCTCTAAACACAAAGGGGGAGACTATTACCCTCATTACTTTACTTTATGATTCTAATTTCACTTTGTATTAGTATATTTGAGACAAAAGTGAAATAAGTCACTTAATTCATTAAAGTGACATTTAATTCACTTTGTGGGTGAATTAAAGGACATAAAGAAAACTAAGAAAAGTGGGTTTCCTAAGTGAGATTTTTGGATTAGATATCACCCATTGATTAGACTTGGCTAGATTGGATCTAGGCCATTGATATTTTAGGGTTTGTCCAAACAGAGGATAAAGGAGGGAATAAGGAAAAGATGAGATTCATTCTTCACTTGAGAGGAGAGGAGAAGGAGGAGATCTCTTGGGCGCATATCTTGAGGAGGAGAAGGCACATGAGGGTGAGATTTGAGGAAGAGCCTTAGCTTGGGTTATAGTCTACCATGGAGGTTGGTCTATTCTTTGATGGAGGGTGCATACTTCTAGAGAAGGCCGCAAGTGCTTGTGGAGGGGCACATCTTGAGGAGAAGAGGCACATTCTATAGGAGATGGATGGAGCATGGAAAGGGAGAGTGTTATCCATTTGTGATTTTTTTCTTAAGTAGGGGCACACTTGAGATAAGTGCGCACCACATATTTGGAGGGAGGCTATCTTGAGAGGAGGAATATTCTACAAGGGAAAGGGAAAGGAAAGCAAGGGTTCAAAGGATCAATCAAAGGAAAAATCAAAGAAAAGGAAAAGGGAAAGGCTCAAAGGCTAGCAAAGGAAGAAGGGCGCACCAAAGCAAAGGGTGCCTTACTTCAAGAGGCTAGCAGGGAGGTCTTCAAGGAACCCCAAGGCATCCAAGAAGGGTTTCTATTGTAACAGGTTCACTTGTTTATGTTTTCCATGTTGTACATTTTTCTTTGAGACCTTTTATATACATCTACTCCAAATTGGTTTTCCCCATGGGGGGGGGTTTCCAGGGTCATGTTTGTTAATATTATGGTAGCTGCAGGAGGTATTTACCTCCACGTGTAAACCTAACGAGAATAGAATATTATGGGAATCAAGAAGAAACCCTAATGAGTTGGAAGACAAGTTGGCTCAAGAGGATAATTTGTATTAGGTTATTAGCATACAAGAGAAGAAGTCGACCAGAAGAAATATTATATAATAAATAAATAGACACCCAGAATGAGAAGTCAGCGCAGGAAATTAGCTAGAATTAGTATAAATATAGGAGGCCAGTATTCATTCTGGCAGGCATTCTCAAAATTGCATAGCAACACTTGTGCGCACTGCAGTTGCCCAGTTTGTGCGCAAGTTTGGAGAAGAGTTGTCATTGCAGTTGTTGCAGCTAGCAGATTGTGTTTTGGCTTGGACTATCTCTTGGTTATGGTTTGGACTATCAAATCAGCTCTTGTTTGGTTCACTATCCTTGGGGAAAGGTGCGCTACCCTTTGTTTGGATATCTAACCTAGGGTTTTATTCCATAGTGATTCTCTGTCAAGTTTAAGGTGCTCAGAAGGTGGATTCAGCCTATGGTTGGGTGACAATAGTGATATTTTCGATGATAAAATGAGCACATCCATTATATTCTAACAGGTTATGGGCCCACACCTCCTTCATTCAGTCTAACCACTGGAAGGGAGCATAGCCATAAGGATACTAAGCTCGTTGAAGAATTGTCACTAGGGTTTCTAGCAAGAGCAATTACCAAAGCATTGTCACTAGGGTTACTAGCAGGTGCAGTTGCAAAAACCCTAATCCTCTTGTTGAGGCACCTTAAGTGAAGGGATTGACCTAACTTCTGGATAGACTAGTGCGCCCTAGCCTAGCGCACCTTCTGGTACTCTCAGCAAGCTAAGACCTCAAGTTTTTGTTTTTGATCAAATCTAGGGTTGACCAAGTCAAAGCAACCATGACTTACTCTATGAAGTAAGAAAACAAGTTAGATGGAGCTTCTAACTTCATAACTTGGAAGACAAGGATTGACCTCATCCTTGCATAGAATAAAGTGTTGGATATCGTGAAAGGAAAGATCGTGGAACCAGAGTTTGAAGAAGGAAAAGAGAAGGAACCGCAGAATGTTGCAGTTATGGAGAAATTCAAAGATGGTGACATCAATGCCATGAGTATCATAGTGGACTCTATAAAAGATCACTTGATACCCTACATCTCCCATCTTGACTCATCGAAGAATATGTACAATGCCCTAACAAACCTCTTCTCGGTCAGAAACATTGAACAAGTAATGAGTATGAAGAATGAGCTTAGTGACATGAAGATGAATGATGATGACAACATAACATCAAACTTTGTGAGAATCTCCCAGTTAAGAGATCAACTACAAGCTATTGAAGAGATCATTTTAGAGAAGGAATTGGTAAACATAGTACTCAATGGTATTCTCAACACATGGAATGCATTTGCCGCAAGCATGAACACAAGGAAGGAGTATCCTACATTTGAAGAAAGTTGGACTTGTTGTGCTCAAGAAGAATCAAGGATCAATGAAAAAGAGAAACCCAAAAATAAGTATGATGATAAGGCCTTTATAGAAAGATTCAAGAATTTCAGGAACAAAAGGAAGTTTGGTTCAAGGAAGACACCAAATCAAGAGAAAGACATGTCAGAAATACAATGCTTCAACTATCGAAAGTATGGTCACTACAAGAATCATTGTCCTGAGCTAAAGAAAAGGAAGGGGACACATGAAGCATCAATTGCCGAATAAAAGGAACCTACAAAGAAGATCAAGTAGGATAAAACAGACTTCTTCTTCTAAGACAAGGTAACAATACTCTTCATAGTTCTTGTACATACCATGTTTTATGTACATATCTTGCATATCTACTTCTTAGAAGATAATGTGTTCAAAGAGAAATTATACCTATGGAAGAAACAAAAAGGATTTCTATCATTATGAATACAATTTAGACAATACAAATGAAAGGATGAAGTACATCAAACAATTCATGTGGAAGTTATTACATAAGTAACAACTGCAAGATAAGCCTAAATCAGAATCAATCTTGAAGTAAAACGGAAGAAGTAAAAGACAGGAAGAAGTCAACAATCAAGAATAAATTGGAGAAAGACTTATGACACCTTGCAGAAGGAAATAAGGATGCAGATTGAAGCAAGGATTAGGAGGGAGCTAATCCTATGATCCATTGAATATGATGAAGTATATATCCATGGTAGCAACCATGAAAGGTAGTATGTGTTCGGTTCAAACTTAGAATAAGTCTTCTTCAAAGATCAGCCTTAAAGTATCCCTGGTTGTCCATCCACATCCATGATCCTATGATGAAAGAAAGAAGTGGAATATCTAGGGCATGGAATCTAAAAGAAACTCCATGGACCTAAGAGCTAAAGAGAAACATGGGGAAGAACATGAAGATTCCAATAAAGAAAGAAAAGCCAGAACAACCAGTCATTGTATCAAGAATCACAAGATTACCAGCCTGATATGAACTCACTAAAAGAAATCAAGCAAAGGAACTGAAAGTTGTGATGAAGAATAGTGTATGGAAGACTTATGAATGAAAGCATTGTGAGATCTAGAACTAGAGGTTCTCCCATATGGAGGGAGAATACTATGATGATTACTCATTCCAGTAAAAAATACATACCTCTACATGAGTCATTATATCATCTGCAATATTCATGGGTTGGAGTTCTACATCAGATGAATGCAAAGACTATTCTCCAGAGAAATTGAACAAAGAGCGTATGAAGAGAAACCTCAAGGCTTTGAGGCATACCATAAAAACACCCTTGTATGCAGATGGAAGAAGAAAAATTGGTGAAGAACCTCTAATGTACAGCAGAAGCATGGTGAATATTTTCTATAACAAAGATATTGTATCACAATTATTACTCAGAAGATTAGGATGATGGATTTCCAATCCATGACGAAGATCCCATGATGACAGAAGAAGTGCCACATGGATATGTTCCAGTTTAACCCTTGCCACGATGTTGTGAGATAGAAGGAACCAAAGAGGAATCCAACAATGATATACTTTATTGATCAGAGCTATATGAAGCCTTCAGAGAAAACCAGTGTTCCAAACCGAAGTACATTTGAGATCAAGCATTACATTCTCTGTGATGAAGTCCAGAAAGGAGAAAGTGGTTCTCCAATATATATCTCCACAGATGAGCAGATAAGTAGACATTCTAGTAAAGCTTCTATCCAAGATGAAAGAGTTTGCATATTCAAGCTAGAGCTCATGGAGATGACTTCCTTATTGAAAAAGGAAGAGATGACTCCCAGGTTTGGAGGGAGCACTGATGTGTTATTGATTGATGGACAGTCAATTTTCAATTCGAAAAATGGTCCAAGATGAGCAGTTCCTTTCCATATTCGGAAAGTGGCTTGATATTTATGACGAACATGTATTTTCCAGTTCGGAAAATGGTCCAGATTGAACAGTCATTTTCGTAATGAAAATGGTTCGATGGATTGTTGATGTACCATAGACAACGATTTCCCATTGTGGTTAACATGGGGAATGATTTAGGGCAGTCTCTCTTCTTGAGGGTTACTCAAGAAGACTGGCCCACCTCGCCGAACAATGATTTCCCATTATGGTTAACATGGGGAACGGTTCGTTTTGGAGGTTGGTGCAGGACAGTCATTTCCTTAGGAAATGGTCTGGACAATCATTCCCTAGGGCATATTCATTCTCTCCATGTTGCACTTTGTTTAGTATCGGAGGAACGGCCCAGGGTGGGGAATGGTCCAGGTTCAACAATCAAGGATAGACATTCCTTAGGGCATACTCATTCTCTCCAGTTTACACTTTGTCTAGCGTCAGAGGAATGGCCCAAGGTGGGGAATGGTCCAGGCTCAGAAATCAGAACAATTATTCTTCCTTGATTGAAAATAATAGTCCAGATAGCTTATCATTAATGTTTTACCTTTCGAGGGTAGATTCTCTTTCAAGATCTCATAGATGTGAGTGGAAGAATGGCCCAGATGATTCAGTTTATATCATAACATTGTTTCTATGCAGGTTGATATCAGATGATTGTTATAAAGACTGTATGTCTCTAGACAATATATGTATACTACTGTGGTGGATGTGTGCCACTGTTTGTGACTATACATCATTGATCAAGTACCTGTGTGCTACTTGGTGTGGTAGTCTACCACTAGATTGTAGTTGTGTACTACTATGGATAGACACAGTTGTGTTCTATTGAATGATGTTTTTTTGATTGCCTTAAAGACTATCAGTAGTGTTGAAAATTATTATCATCTAGATGGATGATCAATGAACAGGGATTTCCTAGATGAAAAATGGTTTAGGACATTTATTTTTCTAGGACATATGTCTAGAGTAGAAGAATGGATCTTGTGTCACTCTGTGGTGTGAGTGACTTATCCAGCATCATGTCTAATTACTTAGATAGAGTATGGTTTTGAGAGATGATGCAATTGATGACACTGATGGTGATGATGGTGCTCATGATCTAGTCATGAGATAGTCTATACAACTATGTTGATGCTACCGAGTGAATGGTATGTTTGTGCTCAAGAACATTACATGTAATACCTCCCTAGCTAGGAGGGAGTGTTAATATTATGGTAGTTGCGGGAGGTATTTACCTCCATGTGTAAACTTGACGATATTAGAATATTCCAAGAAGCAAGAAGAAACCCTAATGAGTTGGAAGACAAGTCGGCTCAAGAGGATAATTGGTATTAGGTTATTAGCCTACAAGAGAAGAAGTTGGCTAGAAGAAATATTATATACTAAATAAATAGACACCCGGAATGAGAAGTTGGCCCAGACAATTAGCTAGAATTAGTATAAATACAGGAGGCCAATCTTCATTCTGGTAGGCATTCTCAGAATTGCAGAGTAGCACTTGTGCGCACTGCAATTGCCCAATTTGTGCGTAAGTTTGGAGGAGAGTTGTTGTTGCAGTTGCTGCAACTAGCAGATTTCATTTTGGCTTGGACTATCTCTTGGTTATGGTTTGGACTATCTGTTCAGCTCTTGTTTGGTGCGTTATCCTTGGGGAAAGGTGTGCTACCCTTTGTTTGGATATCTAACCTAGGGTTTTCTTTCGGAGTGATTCTCTGTCAAGGTTAAGGTGCTCGGAGGGTGGCTTCGGCCTATGGTTGGGTGAAAATAGTGATATTGTTGATGATAAAATGAGCACATCCATTATATTCTAACAATGTTGACCAAAAACATATGTGTCAATTTCATGCATGCTTAGAAGTGTAAATAATCATTTAAAGTTGTAAATATCTAAGAGCTAGTGTTGTTTGTTTTGATTTTATTGCATGTGCTAACATTGGGATAATAAAACACTTGCAAGGGCACCTCAAAGGGACACTTAACCACCAAAATTGTGAGCATAAAGTAATTGATTGTTTGATGTCCTAAATCAACAACAAAGGATAGTATTGAAGATAAAACTTAGAGCCAAAAATTAGGTCAAGGACAGACCCATTTTTCCAGCCTCATAGTACCTCATAATTTCTACACCTAGTAGTTGAATTGTTGGAAAGTGGATTTGAGTTCTGTTATTTCGCTAGAGAGTTGGTTCGACATGTGGCCCTTTTTTGCATAAATGGAAATAATTTCATTATTAAATTTCTAATTGGTTTCTTCTTGGAGATTGGGGTCCATTAGGAGAGGAGGGGTGGGTCTGCAGACAAAAAGGTAGATAAGTGATATATACCACTATGATCAGGGAAATGAGAGGAAACTAATGGGATAAGTGGGAAATAAGGGTGTCGGGAAGGGTATGGGTCCATGGGAAAAAAAAGGATTAAAATGATAGATATCACAACAATCAGGACGAAAAGGGGAATCCAATGGGACATGTCTAAAATGAGGGTGTGGGCAGTACCCATACTTTTTTTTTATTACTTTTTTCTGACCTGAATAATACTATAGTGTCGAAATCCCCAAATTATTAACAGGAAAAATTTGTAGTAATTTCACAACCAAAATGCAGGAGGTAAGGTTATGCAGCCAAAATATCCTTTTTGTTCCTTGTCTAGTATGTACCCCCCTGGTTAGGGTTTACAGGATGCCTATGGACAAGGGTTTTCCCTATGTTATAACCCTTTTGATATATGTGTGGGGTTGAAAATTAGTACTCAGACCAATATCTCAGGCACAGGGTCTCGACTCAATGAAACTATGACATAGTGCATGCATTCGTGGAATATTAAATAATACCTCTAAATTCCCTAAATATTGAAAATACCTCTCAAAATCCTTTTTTCCTCTCAATACATCTTTCCAATAAACAAAACGCCTATTTTTACTGATGATGACGATGATGATGATTAACGTCCACTAAGACCTAATTGGTCTATCGAACCTTAAGAGGGTAAGTGATTACTTGTGATTCTTTAGAATTTTGTTTATGTGCTCGAAAAGCATTAAGAGAATCTTTCCAAGATGACCATACTTTTGTTGAGTTAAGAGGTTAGGAAGGTTGGTAGTGTGATCAATATTTTGAAAATGAGATCTAATATGGGTATAGGCTGGACAATCTAAGAGAAAGTGTTTTTCATCTTCAACCTTCTTAGTGTCACAAAGGTGAC
>ML810810.1:0-15333 GCA_009831015.1 Picea engelmannii | reverse complement strand
CACAATTTAAAAAACTCCCTTTATGAATGAACGTTATAAGATATTGATCAAAAAGGTGAATCCCCTGTGATCTCAAGGCACCAACTAAGGAGGCTCGACCATACTCTTAGGTGTACTACTCGATTACTCAAGTACTAGAGAGTATCTTCCGAGTGTTGTTCTTAGTGGCACTATAGAAGTCAGGCGGTCAATCGATTGATTTAGGGTTGGTTTCAGGAGACCTAGGGGAATCTCAATATACTTGCATGTATGTGGGAGTGATGGTCGTGTATAGATTGTGTTTGATGTGATACTACTTGAGGGGTACCAATAGGGGTTACAGAGGTTTCCAATAAGGGTGAAACTTTGGTTTCTAGGAAACCCCATGAAACCGTTTGTATCAGTGTGTGTAATCTTACCCACCACTATTTTACCTGTTGAATGACAGATCTTTGTTCTTTAAAGATGTTGACAGTACATGTCTCTACCCTGGAATTGTTTTTACCTACAAGTCCTACCAAGGAAAGTGATATGATACCACTTGTAAGGTACCATATGTAATATAATAGGCAGAAACAAGAATATTCATGATATATCAATGGAACAACAAAATATTGAGAAGAGAAATACCAAAAATAATACCTTTATTCAAAAAAAGCAATGTTCACTTGCCTCTTCAAGGGGAAAACCTCCAATAGAGAAAATCTCTATTACAATAATTCTCAAGACAAAGTTTTCTCATGCCTCCTACTCTTATTTATACTAATTCTAACTTCTAAAGAACATTCTAGAGGAAGATCTTTCTAGAAGTGAAAGCTTCTATTTGGTCTTCTTACATTGACTTGTTCACATTTGTTAAATAAGCCTTATTAAATAATGTTGGCCTTTTTTACATGGAAAAAAAATTATTCCATATGCGTGACAGGTTAGGGAGGTTAGGTCCGTAAGAAGGTCCTCTTTGATACTTGGAAGCCCCTCCAAAATGATATTAAGAGCACACAGGAAGCAGTTAGTAAGTCATGCAAAATATTATGGAATGTCTATGATAACTTACTTGAAGAGGTTGGAATGGATGTGATGGAAGACCTTGAAGTGGAAACTTCAACAAAATTAAGAATGGAAAATTTAGAGACTAGCAGAGATAGAAACCAACAAACTATTGAAAAAATCACTGAAGTAAAAAACAACTCATGAATCCAACCACTCTGATCACACTAGCCATGGATTTCATTTAGAAGACCGAGAAGGTTCTAAATATGTAGGTAACAACCAATATTTGTGACAGTGAAATAGATTTGGAAAAGATGTAGTTGAGTAGAGTAGATGTGATCCTAAAGGACTATGAGCTATGGAAGTAATACAGAGACAACATGTAGCTCTTGAAGACTTCTTGATCATTTTATTTTGTAGTAAATTCTCTTTGTGTTAATCATATGAAATTTGTAAATTCCTAATTCAAAATATGAAACGAAATATTGTAATTGTCATCTGACATGATGATAGTTACAAAAAGTGAACAACCTATCTTGTTTTATAAAATAAAGTGTTGCGAAGTGAAAATAACTTTTTCCCTTTGTGAATGAGAGATAGTACTATTACTTTCGAGTGAAAAAAGAGCAAGAAGGATTCTAGGAATTTATGATTTTGGTAGATGTACACGAGACTTTTCTTTGTGGACTTGTCCTCTGCTTGAGTAGAATAGAATGTTTTTGTATGAACTATTTCTTCACTCTATTATAGATACTCATGTTGTCATATGTTTCCTTATGAGTATAGAAATAATGTTATGAATGCATTCTACAACTAATCGTTAATGTATATGTAGCATTGTTATTATAAGCTACCATTAGCATACATGAAGTATTTTTTGTTCTAGTGGTATTATTTTTCATTGTACTCATTTAGCCAGTCTGCTCTTGATCAGGATAGGTTAGAATAATTTAGAATTGCATTTAGAATAATTTTAGAAAACATTAGTTAGGTTTAATTTTAGATTTTAATTCATATAAGAACATCCTGTTCTCATATTTGTATTTAGATAATTTTATTTAGTATGGCAACCGTGTCAACATTTTGGTCGGAAACGTCATTCCAAACGAGATTGGGTCTAATTGGGATCTGACATAGGGTGTTCTCCCTTACATGCTTTACATGCCACTTGGATCTGTCAATAGAAATGGTGCTAGAAGGAGGGACATTGAACTAAATCATTGCTAAAAAATCTCAATATCCTACTCGTTCTATTCCAATGATAAGTACTACTCAATCAAGTGATTCTCCTCATCCAGACCCAAAAAAATCATTCCATCCTTTGTTATCCTATGTGAATTCTCTAGCTTAGGTTTCCATACAACTAGGTCCTACTCATTATGAGCCTGTATATCCAACACCTCAAAGTTTCACCAAAGAAGAGCTAAATAGAATAACAAGAGAATTCGGCGAATGTGTGTTAACTAGGAAATGGAGTAGACAAACCGACCATCTCCTTATTGAATTTTCAGTACCCGAAGGCCAAATAATCCCTATATGGGAAGAACCTACTCTTGAAAACCCCTCTACCCACGAAGGAATCCATACCATCGAGACACTTGGTTATCACTTATCACAAGTCTTACAAGGAGTCTCAAAACCCTCATATTTCAACCTAGAGAATTTCTTGCTTGTCGGTGGTGGTGGTAGACCTCCCATTCCTCACAAAAGGGGAAGGAGAGAAGAGAAACCCCGAAAATACTCAATCCATGGTTGAAGTCAATGTTAACCAACAAAATAACCAACCTTGGTTGGTTCCTGATGTTGTTTCAATGCTTGGGGTAGTCCTTGACTATAATGCACTAAGCTACTATATCATATGCATATAGCATATATCACTACACTAAGCATGAATCACATCAATAACATAACAACTATAATGCACAAAGAAACCACAACACAGGATATACGTGGGTCACCCCAGTGTGGGGGTATGTCCACCAACTCTTCTCTTCTTAATTGTCTTCTTTCAATCTTCTACAAGCACAGAGCCACAAGAACCCACTCCGCATAGGATAGGAGATCTACGCGCACCTCACCAGATCCTCCTTCCCCAAGCTAGGTTCAAGAAAAAATCCTTCTTACAATCACTTGCACTTAGCTCTGCAATTTCTCAACACACAATATGCACGAAGCATTCACAATTGTTCGCACTTAGCTCACCGTCTACGTTACACATCTAGGTCTCTCTTTATTACATTGCCTAGCTTTCTATTTATACATTACAAAAGGGGCTAAACATGGGTAAACCCATGGGCCGACATCCCATACCTGTTACATAAACCCTAAACCCAAAGATTCCCTAAGAAGGGGCTGAGATCCTGCGATCTCTGCTTCACCTTGCAGTCCAACTTCGACCAGCCTGTCGAAGTCCCAAGATTGGTCAAACATGACCAAGGTTCTCCAAAACTTGGTCAAGGGCCAACAAGCCCCCAACACTCACCTGTGACTCATCCCAATTCACTCTGATCTGGGTAACTCTGCCTCAAATTCCTCGAGCTTGGCTCGAGCTGCTTCGACATGTTTCTTTGCCATAGCCTCTTGTTCGGTGAACTCTTGAATAACATTCTCTGTTACGGGTCCTTCCAAGCATTGTCCCATTGTGGTGACCACTTGTTCCATTTCTGCACCTCATCCTTCAGTTTCCTCAAATAGTATGCAAGCTTCATCTTGCACTGGCTGAAGTCACTGAGTCACTTCGATGACCTTACTCTGGATGGAATGGACTTGTTGCTGAACTATGCAGTGTTCCTGGGATAGTTTCATTCTCTCGACCGTTGGTCGTGGCTTCAAATGCGCTTTAACCATTGTTGCTTGTTGCTTGGCCTCCTGAAGTTGTGAATCCAGTATCCTTAGTTCAGGGTCCTCTGCAAGGTGCTCGTAAGTCTTCACACTTCGATTGTTGAGTTGTTTACATTCTAAGGCCAATGCCTTGATTCTCTGGACTGCGCTTCAGGCAGTTTCTTCTCTTTAGTTTTTCACTTCCTACAGAGTGTTTCACACTACTTGTAACTCCAGTTCTGTTATCCTTTGTTGGAGTTGTTGAATGGCTTCAACAAGCTTCCCTAATTGGATTTCCATTGGGTCTTCTTCCATCTGTTCTAATCCCATCACAAAGAGAAGTGCTCCCATGACTGTTTCTTTAACTCCAATCTGCTATGCAAGTAATTTTTCCTTCTCCTTCTGGATCTGTGCTCTATCCTTCACAAACTTGGCTTGGATGTCACCTTTTTCCTATTACACAACCTAGATTTGTTCTTTGGCTTCCTCTTTTTCTTGCTTTAAGGCCTCTGTGGCATGTTCTTTTTCTTCCTGAACATGAAGAAGGCGAGCTTCGGTCACATCTGTTATTCAACGTAGTTGGGCAGGTTCATCTCCCAACTCTATTCCTTCTTATGACAGGGGTGCAATAGACACTACACGGCTGGAGTATAGGGCTAACGGTCAAGATGCCTCTAACGATCATATTTCTTTGGCGTGGTGAAGTTCCATTTCTGCCAACCTTCCTTCTGTGAAGTCTTCCCTGGAACTTCCTGTAACTTTTCTAACTTTGCTTTCTTCTTGTTGAGATTTCTGGCTTTCTTTCCTGTAATATGAGTCACTGGTTTCCTCTTTCCATTATTGTTCTTATCTCCTCTTGGCATAGTAACTTCACACTGTGGAGGGTCTTTCGTAGGGTTCGAGGGTAATACTTCTTCTCTTTCTGGGGTAGGTGCTCTACTCTCTTGTACAGACAAGTATTTCAATTCTTCCTGTGTTATGACATCCAGATCTCTAGTCCTCAGTAGCTTCAATTGGTCCTCTTTTTCTTCCAGTAAGTGCGTTATTCTCCTAGCCATGAAATCCCTTAGTTCTTGTTTTTTTTGTTCTACATCCTCCTCTTCTTGTGTCCTTTGTGTCTGATATTTCTCAATCCAGGTTTTTTCTAGAAAAATAGCAAATGGGGGGTTGTTCTCAACAAATTTAATAATCTCAAATTCTTCTTCTGTCGAAGTTCCATGAGCACTCATAGATGTTTGGGTAAGTCTTCCACATAGGGTTATCAACTTTCCTCTAAATAATCCTATTCCTCCCAATGAAGGAACCCTAGAAGGCTTTCCCAAAATTTATCAAGTTCTTTATGTCATGATATTCACTTGTGTTTCCTCGTCCAGAACACAGTCTATGTCGAAGTCTCCTATTCTTGTTTCTATGCACTCCTTCTCTTTTAATATCTCTAATAATTTGATATCTATGTGATCATTCAGGGTTTCTTTCATCTGTAATAATACAGTCTCAAATTCTTTCTGGGGTTCTAACATATCCTTAGTTTCTTGGCATGTCTCATGGTTTTCTTGTCTCATATTCATCTTTTCAACTTTAGCAATCATTCTAGGGAAATACAAAACTTCATGGTCCATAGTTTTACATCAAATACAACTAGGACCTCTACCAGGGCATTCCTTAGCAATATGTCTTGGTCTTTTGCAACTATAACAAAGAGTTAATCCTCTTTTCTTTTTTTAAATGACCCCTAACCTTTCCTTTACTGCGCACTGGGATCACAGTAACTAACCTAAAAAAAAAAAATTGTAGGATCCTACATCCATTTGTTAGTCCAATCATTCTTTCTATGCATAGGAATAACATATATTTCACTATTCTTATCAGATATACTCATATCCAATCTCCTTTTTTCTAGTTGTGCCCTAGTTTTCAAACTAGGACAAAATCTATTAGACATACCTAGATCGATTCTTTCAAAACAAAAAAATTCACTTATCTTACCTTTCTCAGAGCACAAATCTTTAAGTCCTTACCTATTTTATTTGGATCTGATTCCTTTCTTAGCACAGAGCTTCGCAGTCAAGTATAATACTGCGCACTAGAGAAACAGATCTACGCATAGAGCTTTCTTTTCTTTGGTTCCCAGCAATCACAGTTTCACGTCTCAGCAACAGAACCATTTGTTGGCATAGGGGTAGAACCAGGGTTCAACGCACCAACAAAACCCTAACTACCGACCCTTTCGGAAACACCTGCAAAGCAGATGAAGTCTCACCCGAGGTAGAGGCAGGGGCGGTTGCAGGACTCAAGTGTCTACAACCTAGCTAGGACACAGATCTGTGATTACAACACTAACAAAGAACTTAGCAGTTAACATTCACCAATACTTAACACTTATTCACATCCCAGGTGGAAACCCTAGTTACAGAGCAACGCAGTATTCAACAAGGTCTAATATATCTAAGAATTTAGCATATAGAAATAGATCATATCTAGCATTCATTCACATTACTAAGCACTAAGCTACTATATCAGATGCATATAGCATATATCACTGCACTAAGCATGAATCACATCAATAACATAACAACTATAATGCACAAAGAAACCACAACACAGGATATATGTGGTTCACCCCAGTGTGGGGCTACGTCCACCAACTCTTCTCTTCTTTATTGTCTTCTTTCAATCTTATACAAGCACAGAGCCACAAGAACCCACTCTGCATAGGACAGGAGATCTATGTGCACCTCGCTAGATCCTCTCTCCCCAAGCTAGGTTCAAGCACAAATCCTTCTTACAATCATTTTCACTTAGCTCTGCAAGTTCTCAACACACAGTATGCATAAAGCATTCACAATTGTTCGCACTTAGCTCACTGGCTACATTACACATCTAGGTATCTCTTTCTTACATCGCCTAGCTTTCTATTTATACATTACAAAAGGGGATAAACATGGGTAAACCCATGGGTCGACATCCCATACATGTTACATAAACCCTAAATCCAAAAATACCCTAAGAAGGGGTCGAGATCCCATGATCTCTGCTTCGCCTTGCGCTCTGACTTCGACTAGCCTATCGAAGTCCCAAGATTTTTCAAGCATGACCAAGGTTCTCCAAAACTTGGTCAAGGACCAACAATGATTGATGATAATTGATCGGAGAAATAAAAAACGCTACACAACAATGCTTGCAATTATCAAGTTGCCTTTTTGAGCAGACTCCTTTTATCAATGAACCCGTTCTAGTTGATGTTCAAGAACCCTGCAATGAATTTATATTATTCTTCTGTAAGGATCAATGGTTAGTGTTTGCAACATGAAGAAATCCAATAATATCCTATGTTTGGGTGCAAGGAAAAGGTATCAGGAAGACTTTGATACATCTATGCTTTTCAAACATAACATTTTCTGCAAGTGTCAGATTGCAGTATCTCTTATTCCAGTTACCTCATCAGAGAGATGTAGGTATTGTGATTTGGGTACAACAAGAGCCCCGTATTTTGATGTTTCCAACGATAAGAAACATAGTGGATGGTTTATTTCTGAATGTCATCGAGCTTCATCGATTAAATAAGAAATTTGGATTACTGACAGACTTTAGAATCTCCTTGTATGAGACTTCTACAATTGAGTGTGAAGAGAAGGCATATAGGAAATTACATAGAAAAAATAAGTTTGAAATAGAAAATGCATCTACATCTTCTTTCATGCAAATGGGAAATCTTCAGTTTCAAGTCCTAAAAAGTCAAACTGAAACACCATACCAAAAAAAGGGAGAGTAAAGGGTATGTCAACTAAGGATGAGATATTTTCAAGAGAAAACAATTTCAGCATTAAGAAGTCATGCCTTCAATGTTATTCACTAAGAATTTCACAGAATCGGGTTTTTTTGGAATTAACAAAATCCAGTCATAAGGAGTTCTTCATGCTGATTGAGGTTACACTGGCTGGAAGTGGGCTTGGAATCATGAATTGTGTTGTTGAAAAGATGTTTTTCGTGGATAGATTAAAGATTATGGGCTTGAATTTATTTGACTCTCAACCGATGTTAAGAATTTAAGACATGCCCACAAACAAGAACATAAAATCGTCATGTGGAGCTTTTCCTACCAACAAACAATATAAAAAAAGAAGCAGGTTGCTAGTTTAAAAAGGAATTTTTTTAGAGGAGGTATGCAAGAAGTATTGTGAGATTTTTTTCATTTTATCATTCATCCTCCATTCTTTTTTAGTAGGTATTTGATGAAGTAGTTGATAGCAGGGACATCTTGCACAGTAGCGGAAGGGACAAAGTCAAGCTGAGTTTTGCTTGTGATCTTAGTCACGGTGTTCTTGTTCGAATTTAGCTAGCTTGAAGTTTTCCAAAACATTGAAGTGAAAATTTTGGAGATAAAATTCAGCATTAAGTTCGACGTAGTACAAAATTTGAAAAAATAAAACATATATATAATATAATTCGATATTGTCATTATAAGGTTATAAGAGATATGATAGAAATGAAAATAGCATGCAAACATGATTAATGGTTAGAAACGTATATTTTAAAAACACATCTTTTTCAAAATCTAAAAACATGTTTATGAAAGTTTGCCTCAAATACCCAACTAATAGATTATGACCCACAGACATTATTTTTGGTAGTGCTCAATACATTACTCAGAAACTACAATTAAACCTCTTCTCCTCATGACAAACACCTAAAGTTAAGTGTGACTGCTATGAGACATGCCTTCCTATGAGAACCTATGTTCTTTACTTGTCACAATGTTGCTTATGTGCCTTCCATTTGCATAGGTTACATATGTTGATGTTTAATAATTAACATGTTATGATAATTGGTATTTGCAAAGACATCGTTATATGACTACTCCACATTTGACCCTGCCAAATATGTTGTGAGGGATACTAATATGTGCACTACCACTAGTCCCCTTAATTTACCTATAGGTTGAAGCTTAACAATAGGCAATGGATTGTGGATAATCGACCGACTCGGCGCTCGCCGCTTAGGGTTACAAACTCCACCCTCAAGGTATGTTGGAGACTACAACTCACGAGTATGTTGGTCAATAGTCGTTGCTCGAGATGGAGTGTTGTTGACCCATTGGGGTGTGCTCACCTTTGGAGACGGAGTGTCGTCGACCCGTCGAGGTGTGCAACGTGCTAGAGATCGGCTTATTGCTCAATCGCGGACTTGCGGACCATGGTCGAGTGTGTTGGTGATGGAGACTGGAGTGTTTTCGGGGTGTGAAGTGTGATGGACACTGGAGTGTTTTCGAGGTGTGCAACGTGATGGAGAATGGATATGGTGGAATCAACTGTGCGTGAAAAGAATGGAAATGAAAGTGGGTGGGGAGATATTTTTAGCTCGTAGGGTTTTTTCTAAACAAAATTAAACGAACACATGCGAACATCATCAAACCCTAGCTGAATTTTAATAACTATGAATGAACTTGTTTGGGTTCGAGTTCACGTTCACGATCAAGTTAGGCGAACTTGATCGATTAAATTTGGGGTCCAATAAAAATCATTCAATTTCAAACTTCTTGCTTAAAAATCGGCAAACCCAGTGACTAAGCTTGTGATCATGAGGTGAATGGTTTGCTTACTAAGTTTGTTGTGTTTTAAGTCTGAGTTTTATGATATGACGATTTTCGCCTTGTGCTTCACTACCATTGTTCTCTTCAATGTTCAACTTAATATTTCTTCACTTTCTTTTATACTTAGTTATTTCATTTAGAATGGTTAAAGACAAGAACTCTAGTCCAAATCTAAATAGAGGCTTGAAAACATCAAAAATTCAAAAAATGTAGGGAAGTTGTGTCTAAATAAAATATTAAATTTACTTTTGGCTTTGGAGTTTATCTCTCATGATTTTGTTGTTTATTATTTATTTCATTTAATGTAATTTTCATGATTTTGTTGTTTATTATTTAATGTAATTTTCATGATTTTGTTGTTTATTATTTATTTCATTTAATGTAATTTTCAAAGAAAACAAACACATTTGTTGATGCATTTTTATTTATTGATTTTGTATATATTTATTTTATTTCTTTGCTTCAATTTATATAATTAATACTTTACTAATTTAAAACATTAAATTAAAAAAAAAAAAAATAGCATTAAGTTTATTTTAATTATTTTACTATAGGAACTTGTAAAATTAAAAATTAATTTTTATTGCAATTAACTTTCACTAACCGTTCATAAAAATTTAAAAAAAATATTTCAACTTGTTCTTTAATTAGAAGTAGTTCTTTTAAACACTAATTGGATTAACTCTAGTTTGTTTATTTTTCTTTTAATATTTCACTTTGACATTTCCATTATTTTGTTTACACTAACTTTGCTTAATTCATATTTTACTTAAAAAACAAATGCAAAATAATATAAGTTGCAAAAATACAATAAAAAACAAAATCATAGATACAAGATTCATGCTTAGATTTTTATGTTGTTAGGGTCTAATGTTATTTATGTCTGGGGATTAAAACCTAGGGTAACATTTTCATCTCTTCCTGCCTAGTCTCACGGGAGCTTGAGATGTTGGTTTTGAAACATTCTTGTTTTGGCATCGACATATTTTGGAAACCATATTGGGGAGGACCGTTCAATGGTTCTTTCCTAGTCTTGTTTTAATTCTTTCAAAACCTTCTTTTATCCTCTCCAAACCTCAATGTCTCAATTGATTGGAAGCATGTTTAGTGGTTGTAATTCTACGGTCTCAACTACTGATCCTGGGAAATTCAATTGCAAGTATGGAATATTTGAATTTGAGGAAGACTTGAAAAATCACCCTTGGCTTGTACCTATCCCTTTGAAGCTCACTCATCCCATTAATCCTTTTCCTTATAAGTTCAAGAAACATTTTCCTTTATTTCATGGTGATGAAATTGTTACAGTGGAAGAGAATATTTGTGCATTTTCCAATACTTGTATCATCCTTGGATTTAACGAAAATGATAGTTGCATGCTCTTGTTTATGAACTTTGTTCAGGGTGATGTTGCTTTCTTGTTTGCAAACCTACCTGATGAATGCATATCCACGTGGTATGAGCTTTCTTATTGGTTTACATCAAATTTTGGGCACTTAGATAATCCTTATGAACATCTTAAGATATTTAATCACTTTCACATCGAGGATAATGAAACTATTCTCGCATTTAATATTAGATTTACCAAGTTTTATAGTTGCATTCCTATAACTATTCGCCCTACCAACTTGTCTTCCCTCTTACATTATTATGATCTTCTACCACCTTTTTACCAATGATCGTTGGAAGATAAAAATGTTCAAAACTTGGAGCTAGCCTTAATCACTTTCCTTGATTTCGAAGATAAATCTCGTAGAACCATTTTCTCCTTTGGTCTTCATGATTCCCACAAAGATTTGTCATTCCTAATTCCCATCATACATAATTTATAAGAGCACATTGTTATATCCTTGTTTCCCCCAGATTGTAATTAGTCATAAAATAGGAATTATCATGCTAAGGCATATGGACAATGTAAATGTATTATTGTTTGAGTTACCAATAACTGACTATGGGGGTGAAGCCTTAAAAGTATTGGCCATGATATCACTAGAGGAAGAATGTGAAAACTACACGAGAGGGTTCATTATATCAAATAACCCCAAATTTCCCTTGATGAGGATGATAAACCTCCTTCGAATCCCAAGGAGAGAAATCAATTAATGAAGAAAGGACCAGTGGTTGAATTATCAACCACCCCCATGAATGGGAGCATGGTCTAGTTGCAGAATGTCAGCCCGAAGTACCATAGAGACCTGCAGACCTAAGATTCTTTTTGACAGAAGGAACATGATGGGTTGAGAACCTTTCGAAAGAAGGAAGGTAAGATAGATACACATGGACAACCAGAAGGGAGACATAGGATGAGAGCGCAAGCTCATGAGGGAGATGTGCGGATCTCTCCAAGGGATAATGAATAGAAGGTTGTGAGCTTGATGTTGGGGGAGCATCCGATAAACCTCATCGAGGCCATAACAGAGAGAAATATCTAAAAGTTGCAAAGAACAGAACCTGAGCAAAATATGAACAGAGAAATAATCCTTGAGAATTGCGAGAGTTCCCTGGTGATATCATGGCTTGGCACGGGGGTGGCCAGAGTGATAAGAATGAATGCCTATGATAGGGTGGAAGGATGAACACCCACATTCAATTAGTTGGTTACCACCTGTAATAGATACGTAATTGCATATCTTGTGTATCCTATGAATGTTTCAGGGATGGTTATGTTTGCTTAATGATTTATATTGTATTTCCTTCTTTTGTATCTGCGTGAATATGAAATTAGGAAAGTAGGAAATCATATGGATAGGACATGTTTTATACTCGTAAATGCTTGCATCATGTGGTGGCTTAAGCTAGAGTCACAAAATGTATGCCTGTCAACCTTGGACACGGTTTCATGTATGCATGTTGACCCTCCTAATCGTTCATATTCCCTTGGAGGATGAAGTTGGTTAAGATCAGGAGAGGTAGTACAGATATGCACGGGCTCTCTGCAAGGAAAGAAGATACCTAGAACCACTTAAGTTCTAGACTTGATGAATGAGCGAGGGAATAGTGCATAAGACCCTTCCAACTATTAAGTCTAGGAGAAAGAGCGCAATTCTCTTAAATCCTTCATAACCGACGAAGCTTGAGAGGGATAGCGAGAAATTCAAGTATCAAAAGGGAGTATCCTTTCGTTTGGAAGTTGAATGGACTAGATCCATTCGGGAAGATCTATGGTTTATCACAACCATTAGATTTGAGGAAGGAACGCGGGCATTAACACCTCAACCCCTTCAGACTTTGCAAGATTTGCACATCGGTGATTTGCACGTTGGCGCGACTAAACTCCTGAAACACAAAATTGCGATGTGATATGGACCATAGATCTAAGGATTTATTGGGACCCTCCCTGACCGTCGGATTGGCGAGATCGGGGATTCGCACATCGAGAGATTCGCACGTTGGCGCGACTAAACTCTGAAACCTGAAGTTGTGATGTACTTTGGTCTGTTGGATCAAGGAAGGTCATGGACAGCCAATCCAACGTGAGAAAATTAACGCAAGAGTACGTGGGGATTCAAAATTCCCTTAAAACTGAGTAAGTTTCAAAAGCTTACGAGGGATAACGTTTCCAAAAAGCAGATGAGACCCAAGGTCACAAGGCTCGCAGAGGAAGCAAAGGTAGAGGCCTTTGAAGCATCGAAATATTCCAAGTCTGGGAAGAAAGGTGCCAAAGCTCAGGAGGAGGGGCATAGCAGCCGTCAGATAAGATCCAAAGGGAAGATATGGACCGTTGAACTTCACATCTAGGCACAGAGGAGAGCATGCAGAGAAATGGATCTGAGCAGTTATATCTGGAAGTGCATGGACCAACAGTCATTGGATCTGGAGGTGGTGCATGAGGTTTAGTCCTTTAGAGTGCACAGGAGAAGAGTCGACTTCGCGATACGTGAAGTCCCGACATCATCAGGACCATCCATTCTCAGAGGACACATGGTTGAGATCCACGTACGTCAGAAGTTTGCAAGGGGAAGAGACAAAATGATCCTAACTATTCATCAGGAGGGACATGTGGTAGGCGGTTAGCATTTCACTAAATCGTGACTTGAAGAGTTCAAAGAGTAAGTTTGGGAAAACTCGCGAAACACGGATTCCCAAAAAGATCACAGTCGTTGTTCGAAGGAGGGATCCAGACCGTTCATCTGGAAAGAGGATATCAGTATTTTGAGAGTCGGGAGAATGAATGTGAATCATATCGGGAGTTCTGATATGCAAATTCCCGACGCGATCTGGACCGTCAGATCGTGGAAGAATCGGGACCATTGATCTGTGGCAAGGAGATATTGACATTTTGGATATCAGAAGAAGGGAGGTGAGTGACCCTCCAACTTCACGAAACGCGAAGTCTCGATAAGTGCTTGAGGTTGAGCCCTAGGTCACATCCGGTGGTCATATGAAGGAGGAGCTAGCAAGTGTTAGGTCCCTGTCGGGAGATTGGAGATCAGGAGAGTCGAGGCGACTCGCATGCAAGGACCCGATACGTGATTTCACAATGTGCCTTTTAGTTAGGATTGTGGTCACGGGTAGTGGGCACATGGAGGGGGGCTTGCACCTGGTGCTAGTTCGCACGGGTGAAGTCTCGCAAAGATATATGGATCGACTTATTAGAGATTCCAGTAGGGAATTGAAGAGTTTCTTCAGCTCAGGAACTCTGAGGGTCCATTGACTAGGATTAGAGACCATGGATGGAGGATTTGACTAATTGAGGGAAAATAAAAATAAAAATTTATTTATGCCTCGTCGTGTGTGTGTGACAAAATGGTATCAGAGCATGGTTACAACACTTGGCCTTCTTGGGCTCATGTACGAGTCGCATAAGGAGATATTGTTATCTGCATCTACTCCTTGAGGAGAAGGACTGCAAATTGAACTGGTGATTTCGGGAATTCTTGCTGAATTTCAGCAGAAGAATTTATTTATCCCTTGTCAAAGTGATGACTACTCTTACCAGAGTAGGGATATGCTAATTCACATTTATAATAAGAATTGAATGTGGACAGCTAAAGGTGGCAGGGTTCTGTCAAGAGCAGTTGAATCCCGAAGAATGGATGACCTGAAGTTCGTGACACTGCCTCTAAGCACGGGTAGTTGGAACCTCAGGCACTGATGATGGATGATTATATAATGGTTAATACCTTTGTGGTCTTAAAGGAATCTAATAGAATCAGGTAGGATCCTTGGCAGTATAATTATTGCTTTATATTAAACTCGGAGTATACAACTCCTCATGACCAGAGAAAAGTGAGATAGGTAAAACCCTATGGACGTTGAGGCAAGAAGGTTTTCTTGCTAGACTTTGTGGCATAAAGAGGAAAGTGACCATGGTTGGTTATTGCCTTGAGAAAAGGAAACATCAATATGAGATATGACCATGAGTGATCCGGATTTATGTAGGAACACAATGAAATACAGAAATACACATAAATGCAGAGATGCAGCGGAAATAAGACTTCATTTCATTAATAACAGATGACTGAAATATGCTTACAGACAGAATGGAAATAAACTAGCTAGGGCGTTGGTAGCTTATCTCTGAGAAGAGATGTGGTTGCTACTCGCATCCGTGAGAATATGATTACAATGAGGCTCTAGAGGCCTTTTCACAATAGACAAGAATGCCAAAAGTCATAGACATTCAAAAACCTAACCCTAGGAGATGAAGCGCCAAAAGTCATGTGGGCCCCGTTTGGGTAAGTTAGTACATCAACTTCTCGGGGTCGTAACTTTTGCATACGATCTTCGTTTTAGGCGTGTGATAGCTTGTTGGAAAGGTATCATAGAGGAGATTCATTTTGGGGGCTCAATCATGCCTTTGGATATCATTGGGAACCTCGATCTCAAAAAACCTTCATTTAGGCCCTCAAAATGGCCCCAGAAGTTAAAACCTGCTAAAAATAGTAAATTGCCAAAATTGCCAGAAAACTGTTTTGAGCCAGTCGGAAAAGGTGGGTGGCCACCGATATCCACCT
>ML810809.1:200277-214870 GCA_009831015.1 Picea engelmannii | reverse complement strand
GCATCTCTTCGAACAAGAAAATATCATACCGATTTTCAAATGTGGGTACTTTTTCTCTACCTGTAACACTGTTGACAAGCATCTCATAGTCATTAGAAAATCCATTCATGGTTATATGAACCATCTCTTAATTTGAGATTTAATCTCCTGCATCATGCAACTGATCTCAGATCTCTTTAAATTTGTTAAGGTACAAGGAGACACTTTCTCCCACTTCCATCCGGCATGCACTCAACTTGTTTCTGAGTAGCATCCTCCACGACATGTTCAAACATTCATATAGTGACTTTAACTTGTACCACAATTCCTTAGCTGTCTTGCAACTTCTTGCATGCACAACCAAAGAGGATCTGAGATTAACTGAGATAATCATTCAAGCCTTAACATCTTTCTTCTCCCATTCAACCTGTGCAACTGGATCTGTGGGTTTTAATCCTGATCCATCAACTATATAATAAACACCTTGCTCAATTAATATCAGTTCCATAAAACATTTCCATGAGGAGTAATTAGAGGTGCCTTCAATTTTTTTTGAATCACTAAGTTTTAAATTTTCTATATTTATGATTGGAAGACAACAACTCAAAAACCGCGAAATTTGTTCACACATCAATTTTAAAAGATTATATAAGATGCCAATATCACCTTGCAGATGGACTAATGATCACTACAAGTTAGCCAAGGAAGCGCTCCACCTCAGCTTCCCATGCAACCATTCCCCTTGGACTGAACCCAAATTCTGCTATAGTGCAACCAATATTTTGCAATCCTCAACCAAGATCCAAGATTGAGCCATCACCAGCTCAGCTCAGTCGCCAATCAACACAAACAACAAACACTCCCACAGAAAAGAGACACCTTGTTCTAAGAAAAAATAAGCCTCCGACAAATTCAAGAGACTAAATTTTGATGTGTGATTCACCTCATCATAGTTCCACTGACTATAAACTAGTTGCATACTTGCACAGACTTGCAGAATTCCCCACAGGTTGCACACACAGTCGTACATACGTCCACACCTAGTCACGACTCTAGATAGAAGGGGCGTTGTATCAAGCACTAGATTTTCACTTACTCAACAAACCAACGATTAAGTAATCAATGCTTTGATAGCATGAAAGGATTACAAATTTGATTAAAGCATGCCGTGCTATTGGATCCGGATCACAACAACAAGCTAAATTTATAAGAGATCTCAACAAACATAATCCTTCTAGAAAATGATTATTTACGTAGACAACAAACCAAGCTAATCAAGGAAAACTAAACTTAATACTAAATTCATAATTCTAACAACCCTCACCCACTGAGCACATCTCGTCGAGCATTGCTACACACCCTTCTCTGCTCAAGGACTTGAGACTTGGGTGTTTTCCAATTTTTTGTTTGTGAAGTTATCTTCCCAAATAACTTGACCCCTACTGGTATTGAACTTCAGACCATGATATGAGCACCATTGTATCAAGGATCACACAAAGAGGTTAAGAGGTTGATGTGAATTTATATACATATTGCACTCATTTGCATGCTCATTTGTTTATATATATATATAAAACAATAAGTCTAAAATTGAAATTTGCATGTGCAATTTACATGTAAAGTTTTTTACAATAAGTCTAAAATTGAAATTTGCATGTGCAATTTACATGTAAAGTTTTTTATTGAATTTTTTTGAATAAAGTTAAATTAAAAAAAAATTGAAGGAGAAAAAAATAAATGTTAAAAGTTAATTGAAGCTACAATTAGAAATATAGTACATTGCCATTTGTATTAATTCTGATAATGTCCTCCACTTGTATTAATTCCCATCATTTCCTCACTTTCCTCGATTGTTCCTTGTAATTGATGGTACAACTTTTCCAAAATGAAATGTTTGAACTAGTAGCATAATTCATTGAAGGTTATGAATGTGAAGCATTAATGAAAAATATGTGTTTGTTGTAGAAGGAACATGAATAAGAGGAATCACATAAGTAGCATTATACTAAAACAAATTGAATTTGTTTTGTTTCATGGATGAGGCATGTGGAATCAAGGTGCTGAGTGAATCATTGTTAAAAAAAGTATGAAGAGATAAAGAATCACATTGTGCATGGAGTCTTATATGTTAAGTTGAAAGATCCCATGAGTTGTATAGACAACTGGGGTAAAATATTGTAGGAGCAAGTCTAATTGGAAAAAAGAGATAGATTTAGTAAAGGTAGGAACACTTAAAAAGATAGCATGGAGATGAATTCTAGATGTCTCTAACACCATAGGATTTCCATATAGTGGAGTTGGAATAGTTGGATGCATCTCAACTTTGGGGGAAACTTGAATCATTGGTATATTAGTCACAGAAATACACTATATCGATGTTTCCTTGGCTCATGAGATTCCTTGAGATTGTGTTGGATGGTTCTAAGAGGATGATTCCCTAAGTCCTTCAAAAACCTCTAAATATTTAACAACAATTTTTTTAGTATCAATGATATGTTTTTTTGTTTCATTGACAACACGAACTTTTGGTACTTATTGATATTACCACATTTCATTTATTCCTTTTCAAAAAGAAAAGGAGGGCTAGGCAAAGAAGAAAATATGCGAGTTTGTATATTTTATCATCCTTTTGAATTCATTAGGGTGTTGTGTCACCCATCATGAATGCCATCTTTATTTGGATGAGAAGGAAAAAAGGATAAAATTTGTAAAAACTTATACTTAGAAATACAATTCATTTCCTCTTAGATATAATTCTCATCGGTACTCATGCAAGTTCTAGAAAGAATCCTAGTACTTTGTTGAACTAGATATATCTATATTTACAAGGAAGTGCTCTAGAAAAAATTAATAGGATCAAGTGCCAACCAAGGTCTTATTAGGTTCACTCTAAATTTTGGCATCTCTGAAATCATAACAAACTAAAATCCAAGAACCCTACTTAATGTTTCAAATAAGACTAGTGTGATGTGTCTTCCTTGTTTCTCATATTTTATCCCATCAAATATTTCCACTTCTTAGGGACAACAATGAAAATCCTTTTCTCTACCCCCTCGAGGTGTCTCCTAATGTCTTGAGGGTAGACGATCATCTTTAGAAAAAAATGAAGTTGACTTCATGAAGAAAACATTTGTTTTACACTAAGCATAGAGAATGCAAATCCTTTTTTTGACTATAGGAAGCTTTGTAATTTGGTGTTGCATTCATTTGTCATATTTGTCTCCTATTCCGATTATCATGCTTTCCAAATCCTTTTCATTAAATTTACCTCTCCACACTCTGCTTCACTATATTAGTGCATAATGTAGAGTGATAGGGGAGGACCCCTATTTCTACACTTTCACACATCCACCCTTCACACACCCTTTCTTTGCAATCCTTTTCATCACTCCACTTCCTTGCATTCTCGAATTTTGCATACCATAATTCCTCCATAGACCTCCTACTTCACTTCCTCACTACATCCACTTCACCTACCTTTGCATAGCTCGCCACATTTTCCACTGCATCCCATGTTTCTGCATCACTTTCACATGTAAAGAACATAGCCTCATCCTTTGTATTCATCCACCATCTACCTCCACCCACATGATCCTGGTTGATTCAAATATATTATGTTCTTCTCAGATGACACATACCCTTTGGTCATTAAACACGTACCCCTAAAACTGATGGAAGTAATTTTTTCACTCAATTGCCACCATCTTTCTCCTTAACCCTCTAAATTGGAACTAATATTATTCATAGTGCATTGAGGAATTTAAGGACCCTTTAGAGAGGAGGATAATACTTGTTTTTCAAATAACACAATCAAGAGATGCCTCCTAGAAGGAAAAGTGAGCTATTTGTTAGTAATGCCTTCAATTTCCTAGATTAGAGCGATGTGTTATTCCATTGGTCAACATCCTACAAGTGGTATTTGAGACTTCCAAAGAAAGAAAAAAAAGGAAAATGTGGTTTGGGATTTAGGATTGGTAAATGCTAGATGTGTAGTAGAGGTATGTGAGTTGCGGGAAATCATTGAGTGGTATACTAAAAGGTTCAATTCTAAGTAGAGTGTGTGAGATTAGATAAAGAAGATAAGCATCAAGTATTCTTACTCCTACCACCTTTAAGAAAATGTTGTGGCTCTTAGGCCCACTAATATTTTCAAAATGATCTAGGTCGATGATTTTATGAGTTCACACTGTGGTGGTTTTGTTACCTTGAAAAAATGGTTGCTACATCCAAACTAGTGTCTGTAAATATATACTAGGTCGATATCCTTGAATTGTCTGAGCCTTACAAATAAATAACATAATTGTTCATTTGACTAGTTGGACAACAATTTATGACTTACATGTACATAAATGTTGTTTATGTCATTTACTATACCTTGCATGAGAAAGAGGGGTTTAACTAGGTAGAATTGGTTTCCAATGAAATTTCACATGACCAATCATTGGAGTACTATAGGAACAAGAGATTTTACATGTCCTATTTGATTTTTTTCTTTGGTCTTTAACAAGACTTTCTAAAATTTGACAATCTAGGTTTATATTGACCAAAACATTAATCCCATACACTTATGGCATGTTTTTTTTGGAAGTACAAAACCCAATTCCATTTTTATGAAATTCACTGTTTTGCAAGGAAAGTTGGACAAATGGTTTTGGGAAGGGAGCTTGATGCCTCGACCTCTAAAGTGAGAATATTTTTGATGGGGAAGGGCCAATTTTCCAATGAGATAAATTTTACCTACATTAGACTATATGGTTTCAAGAAATCCTTTGTATTTTCCCAAGTTTTTTTGTGATCTATTCTTCTTAGTGGAGGTTTGTAGAGAATTTGAAAAATGGGGTAGTTTTCTTCACCATAAGAAGAAAAAGTAGTTCATGTTCATGTCTTTTTTATTTGTCGTAGTGTTTGTGAAATATATTGGACATTTGATTGAGAAGGAATGAGTTCTAGATTCATTTAAACAAATAGAGGCCAAAGTTGTTCTGAGTTATGATATAGAGAAGTTGTTTAAGGTGCATTTGCTATCTTTTGGCTACGCTAAGTGCTTCCCTAAGTTTGAGGTTCTCAAGGAGGGAGGAGGACATAGAAAGGGTTTTTCTATCAAGGATAATGTTGATGATAGAGTGGCACTACAAGGATGAAATGTCCCATTTTTGACCTAGGCAACTAGAATTACTTATGGCCTAACCATATTTTCATTTGCTTATTATCTATAGAACACTATTAACATTGGCAATTCAAATGTTGGACACATGGACCTATGTGTATGTAAATATTATGAACGATTATCGTTATGTTATTTATGATGGATGTTATGCAGTCTACTTCTAGCATGAAAATTTTAATTGAAAGATCTTGGTACGTGAATACTATTTTAATGATATGTTTTAAATGCAAATCACATGTTAATAGTGTATGGTTATGCATGACTTCGTGTTAGAAATAAACTTGCATATTGAATAGGCTATGTAATAGCCAGAGATGTGTGATAGTAAGTGGTCAATATCATGGACATTGAATGAGAAACAATATGATAGGAATTGCTTTTATGTTAATTTATGTTGGTTCAAATGCATTTTTATAATATTTGGGAAAGTGTAGGTTTTTCAGGTGGCACGACTACCTGAAATTAGATATTCGATGAAAAATTTCTTAGAACACAACACCGTAGTATGGTCCATGATAGGGTGTTGAACCTAGTTCTATCAAGAGGGGTGGAGGCATTTCCCACCATATATCCTTTGAAACTTGGAGTCATGGGAGAACAGTTTTAAGTCATGCTCCCCTAGACGAGTGATTACGATTGCTAGTTTCCTGTTGGGGAAGCTTGGTCAAGGAGAAAAGTTTTAAGTCATGCTCCCCTAGATGAATGATTACGGTTGCTAGTTTCCTGCTGGGGAAGCTTGGTCAAGGTAGTTGAAATTTCCACTTAAAGTTTCTATTTGAAGTTAGGTCAATATAGTTGACGCTCCAATATAGTCCGGTAGAGGAGGGATAGGAATTGAAAGATGGAAGTAGGTTAGGGAGGTAGGGTTTTAGAAGCAATGAAGAGTGCTATTGGGTTTTAATCTTATAAGAGTAATTCCTGACTTATTCCTTGTTATTTTATATTAAATGCTTAACTCATTTAAAATTCTCTAGGAAAATGTTTCATTCATGTTAAACTGTTGTGATTGGTGGATTCTGCTAATTATGTTAATGATTGATTTATCTCAATATGAGGTTGATTGCACTATTGAATGGGTTGGAAGCATACAATAAATTGCATTAGATGTGATGATTGTTGTCATTAGTACAAAAACGAGATATGTATGCACCAACTACATATACATACCTTGTGTGTGTACAATTTTATTTTTATAATGTATTAAATTAATAATTTTTTCTTGTTTGACATAGGTATATAATATATCACTATAATTATTAAGTTAATTGATTGAATAACATTAATGCAATTAATTAAGTGAATTAATTAGAGTTTAAAGTATTGATTAAGTAAATTGATTTAGTTATATTTTAAATTTCATTGTTAATTGATTGAATTATATATATATATATATATATATATATATATATATATATATATATATATATATATATATATATATATATATATATATATATATATATATATATATATATATATAGAAGTGATACATATTAAGAGAATTTATTAAAAATTGGTATGAAATAAATTCTATTTATGAATTTAGGTGAGCTTGATAGAGGAGTGTCAGGGAGAGGGATCCTTTCAAGGAGGAAGGTTGTCGAGAAGGATAAGGAGAAGGTTTGGGTGTGCAAAGAGGGGAAGGCAATTTTTTGGGAAGGATTTTGGTAAAAATATGAGAGAGGGTATTTTGGACTTTGATTTGGACATATTAGGGCTGTGATTTTTAGGGGCTCCAGGCAAGGAGGGTCGAGAAACCACTGTTAGGATATTTATACACTTAGGAGTTAGTTAAGATAAACTTAGTCTAAAGTGTCTTTAGGTAAAAGTGTGTTTCTTTAATATGCATTAGTATGCATTTGTAGTTATGCAATTCAACAGTCACAATATGTTCTAGACACAGAGTGATCCGATGACTCATATTCTCCTTGATATTAATGACTACATTGATCCATGGCTTAGCACCCGATTGGTCCATGATTTATATTTAAAGATAATGGAGGGTCATTTGCTGATGATTGATTGTGAGAAAATATTTTGTAAAGTATTTTTCTTTTGCATTAATATATTGCCTCAAGTGGCCACATTGGCTAGGGCCATGGACTGTTTCCCTCTTTGAGGGTTTTAACCACGCAAAAACATCATTGTGTTGATATTCGATCTAGTTTTTTAAGTGGTTATTGAAGGTGTTTGTCCTATTTTGGAATACCTTGTTTTTTCGAACATGGTATCGAAGCCCATTTGAAGACCCACTCCCGTTGTAGATCGAGAACTTGAAGCCTTGTTACCCCATTCGTTTCTTCTATTTTCATGCATTTTTAGGAATATAGGACTACTCCAATGGCTTTGGAGTGCTTCTTTAAGTTAGAAACGCTTTTTGTTTCACTAAAAACGGTTTTTGTTTTCCCAAGATACGACCACTTTAGTCAGATTCAGAGGTATAAATCTTGAATACGTCATTTTTAATTTTTTTTAAAGAGCTGATATTTCATTTTTCTATTTTTATTTCTGGGTTTCTACTCTTTCCAGTCTATGCATACTCTTTTCCATGCGCTCTGTGCAATCTCAATAAGTCAGAAACATAACAGAAAGTGTTTTCTTTTATGCGTATGCTCTTTTCTTTGGGCTGTATGCAAGACTAGAAAATTAGAAACATAGAGAAAACTTGCATTTTCCAGGTAAGCTAACCCATATCTAACCCCATTATTGTCGAGATTCAATTTTTTTTCCCAATATTTTTCTTTTTTTTGTATGAGCACATAGAAACAAAGGTTTTTGGGGTAAGCACGCACTTTGAGGTGGAGTTACAACAATAACAACAACACACCCATGCTTCTTTAGAATTATAATGTGTTTTTCACTAGCTCACTTGGTTGAAAGTTGCTTTATTTAATAAGAGGTCTTGAGTTCAAGTTTCATTTTTAAGTTATTTTTTGAAAAAGTTCATGCGAACTTGAGTTATCTCATAACTTTATTGTAAAGTGAATTTCGCTTAACTTATAAAAGTGAATCACTATAAAAGAACTTTAATATTTTCCCTTTAAGTTATTTTTTTGCATGCAACTTTCATTTATAAAGTAACTTCATTGTAAAAGTGCTTCTCACTTATCCTATAAAAGTGGGTCACTTCATAAGTAACTTAGTTGTAAAAGTGAGCTTATAAGAATAGTTAGAGAAGGAGGGACATCACCATGCAGACCAACTTCTACCTTCCACGTGACTCTTTGGTTACCATTTATGTTTTTTTTTTTAAAAGGGCATAACTTTCACATCCGAAGTCCGTTTTCAGTGCCGTTTTTTTGAAACAACAATTTTTTTCGAGAGATTTCCATCCATACCATTAGTTTTAGATTTTGAACCCATATTATCTACATATTTTAATATGGATTCTTCAAGTGATCTTTTTCTTACTAGTACCAACTTCTTCTCATGAAAATCCTATATGGAGGATGTACTAAGAAGTAAAGGATTGTACTTGATTACCTTGGGAAAAGAACAAGCCCACATTGATGCTAAAAAGAAAGAGAAATGGGATAATAAGAATGACAAAGCATGTGGACTAATCAGAATGGCCATGTTTTCTAATTTAAGGTTTCGCCTTCAAGGAATTGATGACCTAGATAAAGCTTGGGAAAATATTGAAGTTGTGTTTGGTAAAAACAATGTGATTCATGCCCACTAGATTGAAAATCAGTTAATGACTTTAAATTCCAATGATTTTCCTTGCATTGAAGATTATTTAGCTAAGTTCAAAACACTTATACTTTTATGTAAAGACTATCAAATGGATCTGAAGGATTATTGATGCATATATATGTTATTAATGATAAGCTTGGTAGTGCATATTATGTCTTTGTATCTAACTTTTATGCCACCAGATCTAGGGAGTTCTTACCAAACTCCCACTTTTGAGTCCATGATTAGAGAGCAAGATAAGATTTTGCAACTTGGAGTGATTAACACTGTAGGTACTTATAACAAATCTTTAGTGGCCCAACATAAATATAAATCCAAGAATCCTAGGAAGAAACATTCTTGCCACAACAACTAGCAAAACAAGGGTCCCAAACCCTCTCAACCAACCTCTACTCCTAATGGTGACAAAGGAGTAGAATCTAAAAGTAAGAAGATTGGTTGGCATTGCATCTTTTGTGGGTGAGATGGTCATCTTGAATCCAAATGTTTTAAAAAGATGGAAGCCTTAGAAGAAATAATGAAGAAGCACAACATCAATATCGATTCTTCTTCTTCCACCTCTTCTTCTCGTGGACATGCACTTTCTGCTTATGGTTTATCCCCCAATGCAAATTCTTTTTCTTCTTCTGATGAGTATCTTATTGATTTTGGAACATCTTATCATATGGCTATGGATAAAACCATTTTTTCTTCTCTTAATGAATGTAACACCAAACAAATATTTGTTGGTGATGATAGATCTCTTAATGTTGTAGGGTATAGAATAATTCAGGTTGATATTGGTCATTTCAATGATGTATTATGTGTTCCAAGTCTTTCCTGCAACCTTCTATCAATGTATTATATCACTCATTCAGGTGAAGGTAAAACAACAATGTTTTCACCTCACCAAGTTTTAATCAAGGATTTACAAGATCATAAGCATGTCCTACCAATTGGAATTGTTGATGATATTACTAGCTTGTACAAATTTGACAACTTTGGGTCTTCATATTTTCCATCAGTTTTTGTTTCTCATTGAGATGACTTGAGCAATATTTTGCATGAGGAGTTTGGTCATCTAAACTATCTCTCATTGCAACAACTATGCAATCAACATATGGTGACTGGTCTTCCTCTTGTTTCTTGCAGAGATGGTGTTTTTGGTGGTTGTTCTCGATAAATATCATCGGAAATTTTTTGACAAATGTACCTCTTGGAATGAATCAACCACTTTGCATCTTGTTCATAGTGATTTGTATGTTTTTATTTCTTCTCCTTTTTTCTCTAGTTGCAAGTGATTCTTAAATTTCATTGATGACTTCTCTAGATGTACTTGGGTTTACTTCTTAAAACTTAAGAGTGATTTTTTTGACATGTTTTTGGCCTACAAGGCTATAATGTCCCCAAGGCCGAGCCTTGTTGTAAATCATGTCTATGAAGTATAAATCTTGTTTATGAACTGTAATTCAAGTTTATAAGGCTGGTGAGCCAAGTTATATAAGCTAGTGGGCTTATGTGTTATTAGGCCAGGGAGCCTAAGTGTTGAAGGCAAGGAGCCTGATTTTTGTACATGTAATTATGCACAGTATTAATACAAAACATCTTTGTGTGTAGACCGACCACGATGAATCAGTGATGGGGGACTAATCTTCCACAAAACTTGGGTAAGGGATTGGGGGCTGGAAGGTTGGAAAGAGAGGCTAAGTGTGGAGCCTAGGGGCTTAAGTCCTTGGGAATAATATTTTAATATTATCCCAAAATCCATGTGAAATTTATGTTTTGTCCTAAGTTCTTGGGGAGGGATGCATGCAACTTCATGGGCAACATGTGTCAACCCAGGTGCATGCGATTTAACCTAGGAAATGAGCCATGTTGGGGGTTCTCTTGCCATTCCGTCGACTGCTGCGTAGGAGTTGGGTGGGAATTTCTCCAACCATCACCTGAATCTGGGGTTAGACCTTCCAATTCCTCCATCCACCATCTGTACGCGTTTGGCCTCTGTGATTGAAACTCTGTACACCTTACACATATCTGAAACCAGAGAGGTGAGTCTGTTCCTTATTGCTGATTGGGAGAACTGAATGTTCCATAATCGCTAAGCCGTGCATCCTGTGTTGCTTGCCAGAAAGCTTAACACATCCTGTAATCGCAGAGCCGCGCTATGCTTTAGCACTGATCATTTCCGTTTCGGATATCCATACCCATTTTCCGAATTGACAGTTGTGGCCACACAATGATCTGGATTATTTTCGGTACAAAATGAGATCGGAGATATAATAAAGAAATGCACAGAGATATCACATATATTCAATAATATAACAAAAATGTATCAGAGATGCAACCATAAACACAGATATACAGTAATACATGATTTCTATTAATGAAATAAATGTACAGAGACTGTAAAATACAGAGTGAAATACTCGCTAGAATGGTGGTAGCTTATCTCTGAGAAGAGATGTGACGGCTACTCGCATCCGTGAGAATATGATTACAATGAGGCTCTGAATGCCTTTTTACAATAATCAGGAATGCCAAAAACCCTAGACATCCAAAAACCTAACCCTGGGAGATGAAGCGCCAAAAGTCATGTGGGCCCCGTTTGGGTAAGTTGGTGCATCAACTTCCCAGGGTCATAACTTTTGCATACGATCTCCGTTTTAGGCGTATGATAGCTCGTTGGAAAGATATATCACAAGATCCTGAAGGCAAGTGAAGAGGATACACACTGCTCGACTTACTGACAGACTCTAAGACTCATACTAGACTCTCTCCTGCTCTCTCTAATTCCAAATGAATGAAATGAGAGGGGTAGAGACTTATTTATACAAATTTAAGTAGGTTACCGGTAGATGAATACTGGCAACTGCCGGTTACAAAAGATTCCATGAAGTGGATGGGGCAGCTGTGGACTACAACTGTTATCTCGTCCGTTGGAGGCTCAGCCATATGGGGACCCATCACAACTTTTACGGAATGACTCTGACTAAAGTGATTATTCCAAGTCACATGATTACATTGTGGAGTTCAACAGGAACCCACGGAACTGTCGGGACACCACTGTCGGCCCGATAGAGATGAAAGGAATAACTTTATTACAAAGTGGGACATCTAGGCCCATCATGCTTCCATTTTATTTATTATATTATATTCTGCTACAGAATCAAAAGAGGCGTCACTATCATAATCAAAGTGACTGCTGGGAGGAGAGCTATGATCATTTGAAAAAGGAGGAAGCCCGCTGAAACATCTATAGAAGGGAGATCCTTTCATAGCTGGTATCAACTCATCTTCTGGTATACATAAGTCACCAAAATAATCACTGGTAACTTTGTAGCAAGGAGGCTGAGATGGCTCAGTCTTTTGAAAATGTAGCTCACTACCCATGAAAGATAGCTTAAAAGTAAACCATCCTTCATAATGCGCGGCTTCTTGAACTTCTGCTTGAAACCATTGGATGAAATCTTCTTTACTTGCTCCAAAGAAATCAACATCTCTAGGACAATATGTCCAGAACAATATATATAACCAACCAGACCAAAAATAGTGATAATCTTTGAATGGAGAACATTCAAAGGTAATCCAGCAAGATCCATCGGTCTTTGTTTGTAACATTATCTTGCAATAATATTCATAAGTAATGTCTGGTGTATAAAGGACTATATATGCTTGTCCTTGGAATGGTCCTCCAGTCATTATGCCTCTGGAAACATTACGACTATATCTGAAATAGTTGAAATATGTCTGCAGATGATTATATGACTGTACCCAACTATTGAGAATGTTTATACAAGATGGACTGGACTTTATACAACAAGCTAAACAATCAAATAAATAACAATATTTACAATCTTTACAGACTAGGATCCATTTGAATCCTGGAGGAGGAGCATCCCTTATGCTCAAGGAGGATGAAGCCATTTAATTCTTTGATCCTTTTCCTTATAAGGAGCTGCTTCCCTGGTAAGTAGATCAGAAATACAATTATCTTTTCCTGACTTGTATTGGATTTCAAAGTCAAATTCGTCAATCCACAAGCTCCAACGCAAAATCCTGTTATTTCCCTGTTCCAACAATCTTTGGTTAGATAACATTCCTTTCATATGTTTCAAGTCTGTTCTAACAATAAAATGTACAGGTTTTAGGAACATCCTGAATTTCTTGATGCCATTTTTGACAGCAAGGATTTCTTTGTGAGAGGAAGGATATATTGACTCTGTATCACTGAAGCATCCAGAAGTATAAATACACACTTCTTCCAGTTTCAGACCATTTTTCTGCAAAAGCATTGCTGCCCATGTATCATTGGAGGCATCAGTTTCAAGAATAAGCTGGAGGGTCATATCTAGAAGATACAGTTTAGGAAGATTCTGGATCTTCTGCTTAATAATCTGAATAACTTGAGTCATTTTATAATTCCATGGTAATGTTTTACTTAATATTTTCTGCAATATTAGGACATCTTTAGCTTGATTCTCATAGAACTGCCGAATATAGTTTAAGCAACCAAGGAACCTTTGTAGCTGTCTCTGGTCAAGAATTTCATCAGGGAATTCTGAAAGTTTCTTCAAAACAAGATCTTGGAGTTGTACTTCTCCTTTGGATAGTATCAACCCAAGATATTCTATCTTTGTCTGAGCCCAGCAAAGCTTTGAGCAGCTGAGCACTAATCCATGTTTATACAGTAGATCATAGACAACTTTCAAATGCTGTACATGTGCTTTACAGTCTACAGAACAAACAAGTAAATCATCAATATATACAATTACAAAACTCAAATGTTTGAAGATATCATCCATCCGTTTTTGGAATTCTGATGGAGCATTCTTCAAACCAAATGGCATTACTCTCCACTGATATTGTCCATTAGGAACAACAAATGCAGTTTTATATCTATCTTTAGGGATAATCCCTATTTTCCAAAATCCGCTTTTCAGATCAAACTTGCTGAATATGTTACACTTCCCAATCTTTGAAAACAATAATTCTTTGGAAGGCAGAGGCCGACATATTTCCAGGACGACATATTTCCGGGACCACGTGATATTAGGTGGTTTTTCGGCACATGGTTTTTGCTGATGGTTTTCTATTTCCGGTTAAGGAATTAGGGTTTTGGACTAATCCAAGTCATTGGGTTAGGGTTTTGGATGCCGCTGGCTCCTATATGTATATTGTATTGTAAACAGTGTAAAACAGTGTATCAATATAATATATGCTGGCTTTCCCGGTTTGGGTTTCCAGGTGAAAAATCTTTGTGTAATGTTTGTATTTTCCATTGTATCTTTTCTGTTCTTTTCTGAATATCAGTTTGTAATAGATATTGTACAAGCTTAGAATTTACATTTGGTATCAAAGATTTATTGGCTTCGGGGGGACGCCTTTGTCATCAAGGGTTTGGCTCAGGACTGTGATAAGCCTTGTTACAGTGGGAGATCCGCGGTATTGTTTTTCAAGTGAAAAGAAATGGCAAGCAATTCGAAGATGGAGATCGAGAAGTTTAATGGGAAAAGATTTGAGCTGTGGAAGCTCAAGATGGAAGATATTTTGGTGGATAGAGATCAGTGGATCGCAGTAGATCCAGGTACGACACCTACAGGAACTTCTGCAGATGACTGGAAAAAGATGAATCGGAAGGCAAAGAGCACAATTCGACTGTGTCTCTCTGATTCAGTATTACTGAATGTGTCAGAGGAAGCTACAACCAAAGATTTATGGGAAAAGTTGGGGAAGTTGTATCAGTCTAAGTCCCTGGTAAATAAACTATTCCTG
>ML810809.1:183745-196455 GCA_009831015.1 Picea engelmannii | reverse complement strand
GAGCACTGAGAAGTTCTCTTGGTGTAGAGGATCCATGGGCATTGTTGCCCTGGATTGTTGACTATGTAACCCTGTAACCCCTTGTGTGCAAAGAAAACAACAAGTGGGAGAATGTTGGGTATGTGTTATATTCTTTGCATGAGCAGTAGTGTCTGAGCGCCTGCGCTGGTCGTGTAGGGGGGTTAGAGGGGGGGTGCAGGGGGTTCAGGGGCAGCGCCCCTGAATTTTTTTTTTTGGGCCGACATATTTTCGTGGGTTTCGGGCCGACATATTTTCGCCAGGCCGACATATTTCTAGGACGACATATTTTTGGGACCACGTGATATTAGGTGGTTTTTTAGCACATGGTTTTTGCCGATGGTTTTCTATTTCTGGTTAAGGAATTAGGGTTTTGGACTAATCCAGGTCATTGGGTTAGGTTTTTGGATGCCACTGGCTCCTATATGTATATTGTATTGTAAACAATGTAAAACAGTGTATCAATATAATATATGCTGGTTTTCCCGGTTTGGGTTTCCAGGTGAAAACTCTTTGTGTAATGTTTGTATTTGCCATTGTATCTTTTCTGTTCTTTTCTGAATATCAGTTTGCAATAGATATTGTACAAGGTTAGAATTTACAATCTCTTGATTTGTAGAACAACACAAAGAGGCTATGAAATTTGTTTGCAAACTTTTTACCCCCAAAATGATCATTTAAGGCCTCATATAGGCTTACAAATGTTGGATATGTGTTATATTATTTGCACGACTAGAAATAGTGTCTATGTTGCACTAGGCACATAGGGTGGTAAGAGGGGGCGTTGCAAGGGGCAGAGCCCCCAAATTGTTTTTTCCTTGGTTTTAGTGCCCCATTTTGGATGGTTTTTCAACACATGGTTTTTCGTCGATGGTTTTCGATTTCCAGTTAAGAAATTAGGGTTGTTGACTAATCTAGGTCATTGGATTAGGGTTTTGGATGCTGCTGGATCCTATATGTATATTGTATTGTAAACAATGTATGATGTGAATGAATATAGAATATGTTGGTTTTCTCGGTTTGGGTTTCCAGGGGAAAAATCTCTGTGCAATGTGTGTATTTTCCATTGTATCTTTTTTGTACTTTTATTGAAAATATGTTTGCAGTAAAATATTTTACAAGGTTAACATCTTTAAATAAGGTTATGGAGCCCAAATCTTCAAAGTAGGAACTTCCCTTAAAATGGACCATACAACTAATAAATTCATTTTTTTGCACCTAAAGAGTATCAAAATAGATGAAAAATTATATAATGATTCATTTTGATCATACCTCCCCATTAAAGGAGGATTTTGGTCTCCAAAATATTTTCCTGAAGGAGGTGAGAAATTTTTTCCTCTTCCTCCCTCCTAGAGTACCATTTGGCCTTGACTAGAAGTTTATATTTCAACCCAACCTATCAAAGTTCTATACTACTCCATTTGGTTTTTCTAGACTTCTCCTACAAAAAAGTATCTTTTGATAACTCTTCTTGAGATTATAGTGCTAAGTCCTATATGGTATGAAATAATTTCTCATAAGTTTCTTGGTCCAACATAGAAGGCTCATAGAGTTTCAAATTTTCCACATTCACTATTGAGTAAATGTGCATATATGGATGTAGACTAGGTATTTAAGGATTATAACCTACCTTTTCCAACACTTCAATAGGAACATACTATAGAGCCTTGATATTATTACCAGGACCCTGTAGCCTTTCTCTATTTAGATACAACCAAAATATGTCTCCCACCTTGAATGTTTTCTCAATTGTGTGTTGATCATATCAAACCTTGTACTTTTCCCCTGACTTATTTAATGTCTCCTATACTCACAAATGGATATGCATGATCTTATCAATGAAATTTTCATCTTTAAATGCTTCTCCTATGGTCTCTTTCCTCACTGCTCATTACTATCCATATCCAACATCTAAGGGTGAAGGTGGAAAACATAGAAAAAAAGTTTCAAAAGGAGACTTATTGGTAGAAATATAGGCTGTTATGTTATAAGAGTGTTGAACATAAATATATTTTTTTATCTCAGGTCCTTGGATTCTTCTAATTGTAACCCCTCAAAAGTTGAACCAATGTCTTGTTGACTACCTCTATTTGCCCATTTTTTCGTGGATGGAAAGTTGTATATCTCTTCAACTGAGTGTCCATATTCTCCCAAAATGTAGTCCAAAAGCCACTAAGAAATATGGTATCTCTATCTAATATGATGCTCCTTGGTATCCTAAAGTGCACCCATACCTTTTCAAAGAATGTGTTTGTTTCATCTTGTCCCTTGATGGTCTTTTTACAATGCATAAAAATGCACATTTTTCTAAACCTATCAACTATGACAAATAGATAGTCATGTGGCTTCCCAGCTCTTGGAAAACCACCCAAAAAATCCATGGAGGTTCTTGTTACACGTCAAAATTTCTCACTTCGATAATGTCACATTATCATTGTTGCAAGTATCACACTTTTGTCGCAAGTGTCATAAATGTCACATTTTTGTTCTGCATATGTCGCATTACGAATGACACCATGGGAACACTTGATACATCCTCTAAGACATGTTGGAAGGGGAAACCACATCATTTGACAAGCTAAGAAAAATGTTTTGCCTTGAGAAATGGTCATCTCAACGAACTTTTGAAAGATCAACTCTCCCCTTCTCATATGCAGGGAGAGCTAGTGCTCCCTATTCATCTAGCAGGGAGCGTTACAACGCTCTATTACCAGTTTTGAGGGAGCATCGATTGGTTGAGATAACATGGGAAGAAATCCCCCTTATCTCTAAAGACAACTAGAGATGATCCGAGTTTTTTTGGCTTGAATCCAATCTTTAGGATGCATCAAAGGGAGATTCCACAACTACTGGATTCATATCCTCAACTTATTCCAAATATGACTAAGGTGGTTAAGCCTCTCAAAGCCTATAAAAGGAGGCATTCTCATGGTGAAAAGGAGGAAAATTATTAGCAAAAAATATTGTCATTTTGATCGTGGATCTTTTGAGCAAGGGGTTGGACAAGGAGGACTTGGAGAGGTTGTTGCAACTGCATCTACAGATTGTAAGTGCCTTATAATGTTCTCATTAATATATGCTTGGCCTATTTCCTTCAAGTTTGTGTATGGTTGCACATACTTGTCTTTTATTGATAAATTTAGTTTAAACCAATCTTGGTAGAGTAGGAAGTATGCATTTTGTTTGCTATCTATTGCATTGCATATATCATTAAGTATCTTGAATATCAAGTTCATCCTAGATTAAGTGAGGACAAGCTTAAGAAAAAGGTACATCATACTTTCTTCCTCTTTTCCCTTTGACTAGTTTAACTACATTTAAAGGAATGTTAGTGTCCAATGTTAGCATCTTTTTGTCTTGGTAGTAGGGGTCTACAATCCAAGAGGATATTCACCTGTCTACAAGGGAATTTTCCTATAATAGAAATTGGCAACTCCACTGGGGAAGGAAGATTTTAGTTTTGGTTTCTTTCATTGGTTTTGTTTTATCTTTTTGCTTATATTCAGATCTTGCTTGCTGTATTTTTCTCTTCTATACATCTGTTGTCATTACTGAAGTTGTTTCACAGAGATTGTTGATCAAACTTCTCAAGTTTTTAATTTTTTGGTTTGTTCCCATTCTTTCTCAGAAACCTACACCCTCTTCAGTTATAGCCAGAGCGCTGATTTGTTGAACAACGCTCCCCTATAGTTATTTAGGGAGTGTTGTAGCGCTCTGGTGCTATTATAGCCATAGCACTGATTTTTCCTCATTTTGAAAAATTGTTGACTGCCTTTGTACTGGGTGTGATTTTTGGGTACTTCCTTTTAACTCAAAACTTGTTTTACCAGTTTATGTCTTCTGTCAAACCTGCAACTTGCTTCTTTTAATACTTTTGATCTTTGATTGGATTTTATTGTATTTCCTTGTCATGAAATCACCCCTTTTTCTTTAGATTTTGGGTTCATTTTGATACTTTTCGTTCATCTGATCGATTAAATATTGTTACAAGGAAACTTAGGGATCTCTTTAATGTTTTAATTGGTCTCTATCTTCATATATTTCCAGAAATTTCTTAAGTGTGTTTTGTTGTTTTTGGTTTTCTTTTTGGAAACTTTGGTTTATTTTTGCCTCTTATTGACTGCTGTGAAAGTGCCTTTTGTTTGTGTGATTCTTGCTTCCCATTGACTAAAGTTGCAAAAGTGAAATCTGTTTTATTATTGGCATAAGAAGCATTAAACCAAATCAATTCACATTTATAATTAAATGAAAGGATACTTTTTACGATTGGTTTTTGGATACTAGAAACAATTTCTTTATAATTTAGCACTGAAATGGATTCTTGTTGAAAACAAATTGCATGGTTTTTTTTTCATTCTTTTGTTTGGTAGTGAAAGAAATAAAACTCTTCTCCTTACCGTAAATAGAAGTTCATCGAAAGAAATGTTTTCTTATCATTCTTTTACTTCTTTGGGATTCGAGTCGTAACATCATTAGTTTCACTCTCATTCACCTATGTGTAAAGAACAACCACTAAAATCAACGCTAATTAAAAATATATATAGAAACGTTTATTTTTAGATTCTTCCACCAACATTAGACTAGGACTAACGCTTTGGATTAGGCTGTGAATATAAATATCCAAAGCATTCAAGACAAACTTAGCATCTTGAGATAGGGAGAGTAAATCCAATTTTCGTATAAGCATAGCTAGGATCCCCCTCTCACACAGGGGTTACGCACGAGGTCGCGTTTTGAGAGCAACATAGATTATCCCTTCGAGGCTTAGCCGTTCGTAGTAGTCAGACCATATTTTGGGGGTTCTTCTTGAGATCCAACTATATTCATTTGGTCTCGGTGCTTCATGAATTCTGAATCCGTTCGGGGTCCTATGGAGTTCTACCTGTCCACTTGTCCTCAGTTCTCTTGAAGGATTTCAGACTTGTTATCCTGTGCATACGTTAAGACTGGATTGTTGATTGTACCCACCCAGAGGCTGACTATGAGTTGGTGTCCTTAGTATCCATAATATTTAGGGTCCTCACATAAGGTGACGATGAAGGAAAGTCTTCGTTGTACTTGGAACAGACGTTGGTCAAACTCACTTAGGATCCTTGGAGGGTAAATCCATGATTATTGTGTGGAAGCTTGCACCAAGGCATAATTTAGTTAAGCAAGTCACCAACGTAACTGATCCACCCTCTCATATCCTATCCCCTTCTCAATTTGATCATGCGATGTTGGATTTCATCACCAACTAGTACAATCATTGAGAGAAGGTATTGTTTGCTTGTTGGTTCTTCTATATTTTTAGCGAGTGTTGTTTATTTACTTAATAATTTTTCAAGATTGAGACTATAGATGATAAAGGTCATCGTAGATCACGTAGGATGCAAGGGATGCCTCCAAAAGGATACGAACCCTTACCTCCTAATTCACCTGAATATTTTTACCGTGAAGAGGTAGAAAATCGCTCGGATGCTGGGAGCACTGCTACTCCTTTGTTAGAAAATCCTGAAAGCACCTGGTTACAGTTGAGGATCCCATTTCTCATATTACCCATGTGTTATAATTTCCTATCGAGCCACTCGCTCGATTGGACTCGTTCGGTAACGTCATATAAGAAGAATGTCCTCGTCTTTCGTTGAGGCCATACATCGAGACACATATGGAAAAAACACAAGATTATAATGATGAGTACACGACTCCTGTATGTTCTACTGACATGGTAAATCCACAACAGACACATATTCATTCCACATGGAGAACTCCATAGGGACGTGATCTTTACAAACATTTCAATTTTAGTCGACCACTTCTTGACCCTCTTACCTATGCTGGTGCTGAGGCAAGACCGTCTGGTCAGACTATTGACCATCCCATCGAGAAAGTAGTCAATCTTGTTGCTACATTAATACAAATCCAAAGTAAAACCAGAGTCGTAATGCCTATTCATACACAAGCTACTTTGACCGTTACTCCCACCACACCACCATTTCAAACTACAACTCCTTATGTTCCACAAAATCCTGTTGGAACACCTATACATCATCGGATGTAGAACCCTGCCATACACACACAATCAACCATGGGACAAGTTCTGACTTGGGAGAAACCATCATCTAGCGGGCCTGTCCCTCCTTGGGGACAACCACCCCTGCACATACCCACTGGGGGGAAACCCCCTTTTATTGGTCAAACCCAAGTTTTCACTCAAGCTATGGTAGGGGGACAAACCCCTTTTACTGGAAACCTTTCAGAACCCCAGGGAGCACCTCGAGGAGGTACATTTAATCAAACTTATCAAGGAGGGACATCATATCCTAATCCATAAGGAGGAGTACCAAATCCTATTCCTTCTGGATTATATTTTGGACAACCATATCCGGGTTTCCTGAATCCCACTTGGGGTCCTCAAGGAAAACAACCTTATCCTCCCCAAGGTTCAACTGTATATCCTCCGCAGGGAAAAAAATGTCTACCCCCCTCAAGGGAAAAATGTTTATCCCCCACAACCTAATCAAATGACCTATCCTCCCTAGAACCAAATATGTTTCCCTCCTTTTGTGAGCGTTCCTCAATAACAATCGAATGATACCTATATCGAGTAACAACAACCATATATGGGAGGGCCTACTGGATACAATTATCCACCTCAACCAGTTTATGGCCCTACTGGTTTCCCTATGCCGCACTAGTATCATCCACAAGTTAACCGACAATTGAAAATCTTAGCCACGTTGGATCTACTAGATTTATTTCGGTTGACAAATGATACCATACTACATTTTCCTCTCTAGCTGGTAATTCCTGCTAAATTACCTTTTGACATCCCCAAATTTGACGGTAAACCTGGCGAAGACCCAAACAACCATGTTATGACGTTTCATCCATGGTGTTCATAAAACTCACTGATGGATGATTGTATTTGGTTGCGTCTTTTCCAGTGCACACTGATGGGATCAATAGCCAAATGGTACAATGAACTCCAACGTGGTACTTTTCAAGATTTCAACTCCCTGGCCATGGATTTTCTCATGCATTTTCAATTACCCATTCATTATGATATTGGTACAGTACTCTTGACTTCATTTCGTCAAACAAAATCCGTACATATATTTGATCACATTCATGAGTGGAGACGATGATGAAGGTTGATCAAAGCTACCATTCCTGACCAATTATTGGCATAATGGTTTACTAAATTTATTTTATCCCCAATTTCTAGTGAAGTCACCATGGGTGGTATTGTCACTGAGGAATAATCCATTGCTCGCGCTCAGTACCTGGATTTGGTTTATTCCCAATCCAATATGTTGTATGAGTTGATACCAAATTCTCCCCACACGTCCACTGATCCATCCAAACCATCTTCCATGACTCATGCATATGGAATTTTCGGTGTTGTCAAAACCCAGTCTTCATCACAATCAAATGACATAGCTAATCGATCCTTTTCTGCGCCCGTCACCAGTTCAACCTCACTCTCCTCTACCTCCCCCTCGACTCAAATCTTTGAGGTGAATGCAGTTCAATCTACCTCTTCACAAAAATATGGGGGAAAGATGAAAATGAAAAATAAACCCAAAAAGAATAATAATAATGATGAAAATCTAAAAACACCAACTCAACTGCCTGCTCCTGAGAAACAACCACAATGAAAACCAAAATTTCCGTGTCTCATTTGTGGTGATGATCATTACACCTGAGATCGTCCTCATCATGATGAAGTTGCAAAAGTTTTCAAAGGGAATTCCCAACCCGTTGTGTTGACCCAACCTTTTCCTCAACAACAGTCCATGGTTGCGCAAGCCCCTGCTCCTCCGACATGGGAAAATCCCAGTCATCCTCCTAGCGAGGAAGCCTCGTTGAGTGCCCATATTTATATGTTTAATGAGATTGATTTAACCACTCACACCAAAATGTATGAAAAAACGACTAAACTTGATAAAGAGAAGGTCACTAACGATACTACATCAGATCCACCTCCTTCCACTGTTACTCCTCAATCTGGATCACTTTAGATTGATAAACCCACTTTCAACTCTATTTTACGCCCTCCCAAGAGCACTATTTGAAAATAAACTTTTAATCCTAGTTCACGTGCTGCCCAAAACTACAACATCGTTGAATATGTGGCTCAAGCACCGTGCACTATCTCTGCTCTTGAATTTATACAACATTTCCCTAGTCAACGTAGAACACTCTTGGCCACCATCGGCGCGATTGATCCCAAGTTGTCTAATAGTATTGTGTTTAACCTTGATAACTTCAAGTCATGAATTTCTCACCAGCTTGCTTTTCAGATCGAGGTTGTTGTTCATAACCAACACATTCATCATACCATACTGGATGAGGGAGCTTCCACTTGTGTCATGTCATTAGCTTGTTGGAAAGGGTTGAAATCACCTGCGCTTAATCAATCCCCTACAATGTTACGAGCATTTGATCGGAGAGGTTTTCTTCCTCACAAACTCTTGCAGTCCTTAGCTGTTCAATTGGGAGGAAAGGCTATTTTTGTCGATGTAGAGGTAGTTGATGCTCCCCTTGATTACAAGTTGTTGTTAAGAAGAAGTTGGTTTTATGCCATGACTTTCGTCGTTTCATAGGTGTTTCGATGTGTACAATTCCCCCATCAAGGTAAAATTGTCACTATCAATTAGTTAGATTACTGTACCCCTGATGCTCTCACTCCCTCCAACAACAATATTCCTTTCTTGGGAGATACTAAGATTACTTATGAAAGTGTAGGTGTGGGTCTTTTAAAATACTCTTCCCTTATGGGTACTTTCCCTACACCATTTCCTCCCACCTCGTAACATATTTTCATTTTCAATATGATATCGACTATGGCATATCATTCTTATGAATCATCTGATCCTTGGGTTGTGCCTATTCCTTTGGAATTAGATGCACTAGGTGACACTATGCCACTTAGTCCTGGTGAGGCTTCTTACAATTCCATCTAATCCATCTCTCCCTCACTGAACGACCAACATCTGTTGGCATCCAACACTTACTCATTAACATCTTGGTTGGATTCCCTATCCTATGCTTTCGATTACATCCTACATATTTTTCCATCAAACGAATCCATTATGGAAATTCTGAGTATCGAATAGGTACCTTGGGATGACAACCATCATTGTTCATCTTTTCTCCCTAGTCTAGATGAAATTGAGAAAGATATACATTCTATCTTTCTTGATGGTGTTGTCGATTCTCCTCAATCTCCCATACTTACCCAGGACACTACTTCTGAGGGGAATTTAGGCAACATCTCTTCTACGATTTCTATCGACATCTTGATCAAAGAAGGTATCTTGGAAAATATTCATCTCGGTGCCAATTGTTTGCCTGAGGAAGTGGAATATTATACCGCTTTATTCAAATAATTCTGCTATGTCTTCCCTTGGAGTTACGAAGAAATTCCAGGGATCGATCCATCGATCGTTGTGCATGAGATAAAAAATTACCCAGGTTTTAAACTTGTACGAGACAAATTTGACCTGGTTCATCCTAAGAAAACTACGACCATAAAGGTAGAAGTTGAAAAACTGTTGAAGTCTAGTTTTATTTATCATTTCCCCTTGACGTAATGGGTTTCTAACATCGTTTAAGTTGCTAAGAAACAAGGAACCACTCATGTCTGTGTCGATTATAGGGATCTCAATAAGGCTTTTCCAAAAGACAATTACCCAACACCCTTTATTGACCAAATCATCGATAATTGTGTCGATAATGTTATATTTTTCTTCATGGATGGTTTCTCAAGGTATAACCAGATCGATATTCTACCGGCTGATCAACATAAGACAACCTTCATCTGCCCTTGGGGGACATTCACTTATCAGAAGCTACCTTTTGGTCTTAAAAATTCTGGCACTACTTTCCAGCGGGCCATGTCGTATTATTTACACGATATCAAACATATTTTGGAACCTTACCTCGATTATTTAACCCCTCATTCGTCTAATTGATGAGACAAATTGTTCATTTACAGGCCATTTTTCTTCGATGTCGGTTTTACCATATCCATCTGAACCCTCACAAATGCATCTTCTCTGTCGAATCAGGTCAATTCCTCGAATTCTTTGTCTCCAAATATGGGATTAGGGTGGATCCATTAAAATGAAAAGCTATTCTCTCTTTACCCCCTCCTAACAATGTGATCAAACTACAAAGTTTGCAAGGGAAAGAAAACTTTATTCGTTGTTTCATCTATAATTATGCCAAAATCACTAAAGGATTTATGAGATTGTTGCAGAAAGACACTCCTTTCATCTGGGATGACACTGATCAACACTCTTTCGATTCTCTTAAGCATGCCTTAACACACACGCCTCTCTTGCACCCCCCAGATTATGCACGATACTATATCCTTTATCTGGTTTCCTCTACTTCCACTATTTCCAAGGTGTTAATTCAAGAGGATCCTAACAGTGATGAACATGTGATCTACTATCTGAGTAAGAGTCTATCTAGTCCCAAGATCCAATATTCACATGTCGAAAAGTTGGCTCTAGCTGTAGTCATTTCCGTCCAAAGATTTCACCACTACATTCTATAACGCACTACCACGGTCATTGCGGACTCGATCCCCATGTACCATATACTAACACGTCAAGTCCTTGGGGGAAAATATTCCAAATGGATTGTTATTCTTCAAGAATTCAATCTCGAGTTTGCCAAATCAAAAGCTAAAAAATTGTTGGTTTTTGCAGAACTAATCTACGATATTCCCTATGCTGATGAAGATACTGAGCCCATTGATTCTCTTCCTGACAAATATCTGTTCCTCATTAGCACGTCAGAACCTTGGTATGGAGATATTATTCTCTATCTCCAAACCCAATGTTTCCAGCCCGATATTTCACATGACGAACATCGTCGTATCCGCCACCATTCTAAACGCTACCTTATCATCAGTGACACTTTGTACTGTCATGGTATTGATACTGTCCTATGACATTGTTTAACCCATGATGAGGTTGAACACGTTTTGAATGACTGCCACCTTGGAGCTTGTGGCGGTCATATTTCTGGGATGGCTACAACCCAAAAAATCTTACGTGCCAATTATTTTTGTCCATCCATCTTTAAAGATTGTATCGAGGCTTTCAAACGATGCCCACCCTATCAAGTTTTTTAGATTGTATCACCCTGCTCCGTTGCATCCCATTGTAGCCGTCAGCCCCTTTTCCAAATGGGGCATTGATTTTATGCAATGTAATCCTACATTAGTCAGGGGGCATGGTTATATCATCGTTTCTATTGATTATTTCACTAAATGGATGAGGCTATGACTACATTTCTTAATGATGGCCGTACTAAAACACTCTTTTTTTTTAACCACATCATCACTCGCTTTGGTGTCCCACAAGCCATTGTCACTGATCAAGGATCACATTTCTAGAGCTAGATGATGAGTGATTTGCACGTCAAGTTGGTTTTTCGACATGAAAAATCATCCCCCTACTATCCTCAAGAAAATGGACAAGTTGAAGCTATCAACAAAGTCCTAAAGACCATGCTCCAACACATGGTGGGGAAAAACAAAACCTCTTGGCACCTGCAACTTTTCTTCGCACTCTGGGCCTACCACACTTCAGTGAAAACTGATCTGGATTCACTCCATTCCAGTTGGTATATTGTGTAGAAGTGGTGTTACCAATCGAGTGTGAGATCCCTTTGTTGAAACTCATTGTGGATTTACTTCCTCATACCTATGCTGAAGTGGAACAATTCCTGTATTTAACCAAGTTGGATGAAACACGTTGCAATGTTTCTCTCGTTAATGAGACATATCAAAAACGAATGAAGAGTCAATATGAAAAATCCTTTCAACTTCATGGTTTTGCAGAAGGAGACTCAGTCCTCGTTTATGACCAAGCTCACGATAAGTTGGGGACAGGGAATTTATAACCTCTATGGCATGGACCTTATATCATAAATGTGTATTACATAGAGGTGCCTACGAGTTAGTCGACTATGATGAAATATCTCTCGGTGAGCCCTGAAATGAGATTTACCTCAAGAAGTACTATGCATAGAAAATCTGGCTTGTGTTCTTTGTACACTATTTTACTATATACTTTTGATTTGGTGTGTCTTTTCTCTTGCGTGTATGAGTTTTTCCTTAGATGCTTATACTTTGTCTTGTGATTTCATGCATAGATGACATCTCCATTTCCCATATTTGTTAGGTTTGTGGATGGCGCTAGTCGACACACCTAGAACATTTATTTTGCACCTTGGGTCATTTACCACTTTGGTGAGTTGGTGAGTTTAGGAGGAATTTGCCTAGGATCGACAACCAATAATGTGGTAGAATATCATTCTGTCATCGAACTCTTAAATGAAGCTTCCTCTTTAGGTATAACTCATCTGATTATTAAGCTAGACTCTCAACTTGTGGTCTATTAGCTTAATCGATATTACGTCGTTCGCAACCCTGTCTTACTACATCTCCACCTAAGAGTTCTCTGTCTTGAAAGATCACTTGAATTTATACAATACATACATATACTGAGAGAACTCAACACAACGTCAGATTCATTAGCTAATTACATATTGGATCAATATCTTGTGCATAGATAAAACATTTGTAAAAAGACATGAATCACATGTACACAAAAGCATCACATAAGATAAATTGCAACATCAATAGGCACCACAAAACACACACACACACACACACACACACACACACA
>ML810809.1:137021-161239 GCA_009831015.1 Picea engelmannii | reverse complement strand
ATATATATATATATATATATATATATATATATTGTTAATAATTAATAAAGAAAAATAAAAAAAAATTAACGATTTAAACCATTGGAATTTAGATTTAAGAATAATTTAAAAAGTTAATTTAAATAATTCAATAAAATATCACATTAACTAAAATAAATATTACTTAAGATTAAAATAAATAAATAAATAAATAAATTCCATACGGCATCGTGGGTCCTTGCATGAGGCCCACGTGCCCTAAACCCTAAACGCACTTATCTTAATACCCCTAACCCTAATCATCCTGTAGCTTGTTTCATTTGCGATTGCTAATGCACCCTAAGCCTCTCCTACTCTGCAACTGCAGTGGAGCTCTGGAAATGGCTGGAGCTCTGGTAATGGCTGCGAGCTATTTCTCATGGCATTAGGCGTAGGGTTGGTATTTCTTTTGGCACAACAACACTGCGATTTGATATGAATATTTTGTTAAATTTTCTCAGAGTTTGCGACGTTTGTCCATCAACTCTGTAATAGGGGAGGTCTCGGTGCTGTGCGTTGGCTATTGGGGTTAAATTATTAAGTTTCCTTGAAATGACATAAATTTATTGAGTACGATTTACATCATTCCCAGTTGATGCAAGTTTCACATCATTCCCAGTGTGCGCAACTTTCAGGAGATAGAGTTAGGCCACCGACAGGTGCAACTTTCAGGAGATATGGTTAGGTCACCGACAACACAGGTAGTAAACCAATCATGATTGTAAATTTGTGGGTAACGTTCCATCTCTCGTTTCCTTTGGCTTGCTTGAGATTTTCCTCTTTGGATTTTCTGGAAAATGCCTTTGTTGGTCTGTCAATTTGATTCATTTGGATTGCTTGAACTTTTCCATTCTCTAGATTTTCTGGCAAATGCTTTTGTTTGTCTGTCTGAGTGACAATATGGTGGGAAATCATGAGCATTAAGGTTATTCTTTATCCAAATTGCTTTGTTTTTTTTTTAAGGTCCTTTGCCAACCGTAAAAGTTTTGTGGTCTTCAGAACACAGAATCCCTGTGGATGCGCAACAAAGTGAAGCCGAAGTGATTGGAAACGAGGACGACCTGCAAGGGAGCAGATTGAGCGTCAAATTTGTGTTGTGTATTGTGTATAGGTGTTAGTTTGGATAGCATGTTGGTCTACTGTGCCTGAGACGCGGCACCTGGCATGTTCTGGGTCGATTTGGGGAAGTTCTGAGTTTGCATGGTGCTGCTGACCATTGGACGCGTAGAGCATAGTGGAGCTACCTCCTTCTTGTTGATTTTTATCACTCTCTCTTTAATCGTTCCACTTGAATACATGATTTTCCTTATGCTAAGGACCCATCGGTTAATTCTGTGTGGAAATGATAATAACTCTAATTCCCTTCAAAGCCATCATTTTTTGAAAAATAAAATAGTCTCAACGAAAATTCTGTATCTGGTCTCTATGATTACTTCATCTTTGAATTACTTCATGTGATTTTCGATGTAATGTGTTTCGAAAAATCATTTCCTCTAGTTAATGTATTGCTTACCATTCAGGGTAATTCTCTGTTAAAGGTATCTGGACTTTTACATCATGGATGGTTCCAAATCTAATGATGGGTCCCTTTTCTTTTGCGACAGAACCCATCATACTATTATGAGCTTCCCGCTCCCCTTTTGTCATGAACTTCTCACTTCGCAGCAGAAAGGCCAAAATTCAACCCAGGCCTAAGATAAGTTACACTTTCCCCTTCGCTCTTTTTATTTTGTTCCTTTGATTAAATTTTGAGAAGGTAGTAATAATATTCTCGTTTTCTTTTTCAGGTTTTAAATCGTTTACATTGATTTATGAAGGAAGACTTACTTAAGTTTAAAAATCTAATTCGGGTTCCATCTCCAATGGCCTCTTCCTAATATTTTATTCCACAGTTCAAACGAGAGATTTGTGCTTGCACATCTCTATTATAGATAGTCGATGTTGAATAAATATTCTCTTTGAAAGTTACTGAAATTTTTTGTATAACCATGTCTGTATTCATATTTCACTTGGAAATAAAACTATTATGACTCTTTATGCAACAATAATCTATCAATCTATATAGAGGAATTTATCATAACGTCCTCTAAGTTATGTTATATCAAATCACCATTTTCGTTAATGTATACGATTATATATGTATAATAGGGACTCTTAAAATTACCAGTTTCGTACACTTTTCAAACTGCACGAGTCTCTCTTTATCTCACTCATTCGAATTATATAGTGAGACTACATAGTTCACTTGTTTTACTTTGGTAATTTTGTTTGTAAGTTGTAATTTCAACAGTAGGTAAATCAAATAATCTACTATGGCCATTGAGGCACACCCATACANTCTCTCTCTCTCTATATATATATATATATATATATATATATATATATATATATATATATATATATATATATATATATATATACACACACACACACACACACAACACCTCATAAAAACAATATTAATAGATATTTAAATTAGTGGACAAATGCTCAAATCTGTAAGGACATGAGGCACACATATGCAGATTATCATTTATATGTATATATAGCATCTCAAAAAATAATAATAGATATTCTAAATAGTCCTTAAAGTTTTGTTTTTATTGTGATATTTGTTTTTACATTTTCAATATGTATTTCATTTATATTTATATTTGTGTTAAAATTTATGTGTTTGGTTTGCAAGTTAGGCGGAGTTGGAGTTGGAGTTGGGAACTTGGCCCATAGGCCCAAATTTCAAACTAAGGTGCTCTGATACTGTGTGTAGTAGCCGTAAAAATACAAAATTTAATTTGATTTAGCATATAATTCTTCCTCATACAAAAATAATTCAATCACCAACATATGAGCATATGATATTCGACAAAAATTAAAATTTTATCCACAACATAAGAATTACTTAACAGAATAAATAAATTACCTCTCCCTGATGCTAATTCCCCCGTCAATTTGGTTGTTCGTTGCTGAAACTGTGTCAAACATTGCCCAAAACCGTGTTTCCACCCTGCCAACTAGGACAACTTTCTAGCTCCAGGATACCATATGGATATCTTGGCCCCCATGCCCAAAACCTCCAGCAAACCGGTGCCGCCTGTACTAATCCTTTCCCCCGACTGCCCCAACTCAAACTCTCTCCAACAAATCCAAGTAGAATGATAATCCCCTCTTCCATAAACCCTCTTCCGCTCATATCCCCCCTTCCCCGCCCTTTCTCCTCATTTATTTCTTTACCTACACATTTATTACCTTATCCACATAGTTAATGCCCCTTATCCAATTATTAATGTTCCTTATCCGTTTATTAATGCTCCTTATCCCCTTCGTATACATAATCCTTTAATTTAAACAATTAAATTTATTAACCCTTTTAAATTTAATACTCATGTAAATGAATGTAACAGGTAATTAATTAATCAAATTATATCAATCAATTAATTAATAAATAATTAATTAGTATCATTATACCAATATTTTTTTAATTAATAACACGTTAGAAAAATTAATTACCTAATAAATTTTTACTTAATAATCCCTAAACATATATTCTGCTAGGGTTGTTACAGAGATGCTCCTGCATCATACTCCCTTGCTTGAAAATTTTCATGGGCTCCTGTCCATGAGCTCACACACCATCTGTCCATGCGTCTGGATCCCTGCTTCATTCTCCCAGCTGGCATCTTCAACTGGATGGCCCTTCCACTTGACCAAATATTCAAAGTATTGCTTTCGTCTAGTCTTCTTGTTGACCCTTTTTTCCAGTATGTGCTCCATCTGTGACTTTTCTTCAACTGGCATCTGTTTTGTCCACTGGATCACTGGCTGTTCATTTTTTGTCCCCATGTCCTCAGCTTTATATGGGTACAAATCTGAGATATTGAATATGGGAGAAATTCCAATCCCATCGGGTAATTCAATATCGTAAGCATTTTCCCCAAATTTCTTCAAGACTTTGCATGGTCCGATTTTATTCATCTTCAGTTTATTATATGTTCCTCTCGGGAACCTTTCCTTTCTCAAATGTACCAGAATCAAGTCACCAACCTCAAATTGAAGTTGTCTCCTGTGTTGATCTTCTCTGCGCTTATATTCCTGATTCAAACTTTGCAATCATTCCTTCACCTGGCTGTGAAATTCCTTCATCACCTCTGCAAAATATTTTGCACTAGCGCTCCTAGTCGCAGACTGTTCTGAATCTCTCAGCTCATAAATTCCTCTCAGATGCATGCCATAGACAATATGAAATGGACTCTTCCCTGTGCTTCTTTTAACTGAGTCATTATAAGCAAATTCCGCATGTGGTAATATGTTGTCCCATTGGCTGTGGTGCTCTGTCACCAAGCTTCTCAGCAAGTCTTCCAGACTTCTGTTTACCACTTTTGTCTATCCATCCTTCTGAGGATGATAAGCCGAACTGAACGATAAGTTAGTTCCCATCTTCTTCCATAAGGTCCTCCAAAAGTGTCCTATGAACTTAGTTTCTCGATCTGAAACTATGCTCCTTGGTAAGCCATGAAGTTGAATGACTTCTTTGAAAAACAGATTCACAATGTGAGTTGCGTCACTGGTCTTATGACATGGAATGAAGTGTACCATCTTAGAAAATCTATCCACCACCACAAAGATTAAGTCAAATCCTCTTTGTGTTCTTGGCAACCCCAATATGAAATCCATGCTGATTGCATCCCACGACCTCTCAAGTATGGGCAATGGTTGATAAAAACATGCATTCCGCCTCTTTCCCTTTGAATGCTAGCAAATTCTGCATCTGTCCATGAATCTCTTGACGTCTACTCACATTCTCGACAAAAAATATGACTCATTTAACTTTGCGAACGTCTTGTCGTGACCAAAGTTCCTGACCAATCCTCCACTGTGTTTCTCTTTCAGCAAATTCTCCCTCATGGAGCATTTTGGAATACACAACTGATTACATTTAAATAGTAATCCTTCCTGGATCATGTATTCAGCCCATTTGCTTCTATCTCTGAGAATTGGATTCTCAGCTACTTCATACACTTCTTTAAAATCTAGATCATTTCTGTACATGTCCCTGAGGTCATCAAAACCCAATGTTTTGACTCTGAACTCTTGCAATAGAAAACATTTCCTGCTCAAAGCATCAACAACTTTGTTAGCAGTACCAGAAATATGTTTAATCACAAAAGTGAAATTTTGCATATATTCTACCCATTTAACATGTCTCTGATTCAACTTCTCCTGTTGAGTCACAAATTGCAGTGCATGATTGTCACTGTATAAGACAAACTCCTTCGGGATCAAGCAATGTCTCCATTTTTTCAATGCCTGAATGATAGCATAAAACTCCTTGTCATAAGTGGAGTATTTCACTTTCACTTCATTCAACTTCTCGCTGAAGTATGCTACCGGCTTGTCTTCTTGACTCAAGACTGCCCTTATTGCAAATCCACTTGTATCTCATTTCACCTGGAATGTCTTTTGGAAATCTGGCAACACCAGAATGGGTTGTTCCGTGATCTTCCTCTTCAACAGATTAAAACTCTTCTCGGCTTCTTCTGTCCAGTGAAAAGACTTATGTCTCTTCTTCACTGTGTCCATCATTGGTGCACTAATTCCACTGAAATTTCCGATGAACTTACGGTAGAAACTAGCCAATCCGTGAAAACTTCTCACCTCAAATATATTCTTTGGTGATGGCCAATTCTTGATTACCTCCACCTTACCTGGATCCATCCTCAATTTATCTGCAGAAATAAAAAAAACCAAATAAATAAGCTCTGTATTCATAAATGAATATTTCTTCATGTTTATCAATAGCTTCTCCTGCTGCAATTTATGCATCACTATAGCCAAATGTTTCAGATGCTCTGCCACTGTTTTACTGAAAATCAATATGTCATCTAGATACACAATGACAAATTTTCCGATGAACTCCCTTAGGACTTCATTCATCAACCTCATGAAAGTACTCGACGCATTTGTTAAGCCAAACAACATAACAAGCCATTCATACAACCCTTCGTTTGTTTTGAATGTTGTCTTCCATTCATCACCTTCTCTCATACGGATTTGATGATAACCCCTTTTCAAATCAATCTTTGAAAATAATTTTTCTCCACTCAAGCAATCCATCAGATCATCCATCCTTGGCAATGGAAATCTATACCTGATGGTTATTTTGTTAATCGCCTTGGAGTCAGTACACATCCTCCAGACTCCGTCTTTCTTCGGACTAAGTACTGTTGGAACAACACATGGAATGAAGCTTTCCCTGACCAAACCTTTGTCTAACAAATCCTGGACTTGTCTTTTGACCTCTTCATTCTCTTGTGGCATCAATCTGTACGCTGCTTTGTTTGGAAAAATAGCTCTTGGTATGAGATCAATATGATGACTCACACTTTTGATCGGTGGCAACGAACAAGGTAGTTCGTTCACTACTATGTCAGCGAACTCTTCCAGCAGTTCCTGAATCTCTTCTGGTAAATGGAATTGAATCTCTTCTGGTAAATCATCTACCCTTGTGATGGTCAAAACAATTCTAGGCTTCCTGACCACAATGAACTACGGTTCCTCCTTCTTCTTGACCTCGATAAGAAGTTCCTTCCCACTCATGAGAAGTACAGTGTTTCTTACTTCAGGTTCCACCTCCTTATCCTTAATTGGAAGCAACATGTGAGTTCTCCCATTATTCTCTAGGGTGTATGTGTTCATTCTCCCATCATGAATCACATTCCTGTCATATTGCCACGGTCTACCCAACAATATATGACAAACATCCATGGGAATAACATCACATAATATCTTATCATTATATCCTCCTATCTTAAATTCAACTAAACATTGTTTAGTGATAGTTACTTGATGTCCTTTTTGTAGCCACGAAACTCTGTATGGGCTTGGATGATCAATCGTCTCCAACTCCAGCTTTTCTACCATCTCTGTAGAAAGGAGGTTATCTATGCTACCACTGTCCACAATGACCTTGCATACCCTGTCCTTGGTTTTGCAAGCAGTCCAGAAAAGTCTGTTTCTTTGGACTAAACTCTCCACCTCTTTCTCTGGTGTCAACAGAGCTTTTCGCATCATCAACAATCTTCCGCCTTCAACATCTTCTGCCTCAACATCCCGCCTCTGTGCTTCGGCAATGTGAGTCTCACCCCCTTCTTTCTTTTTGTTTGGACACTCATAAGACTTATGTCCATTCTTTCCACATGTGAAGCATGTTATCACTCCACCTCTTCCTCTTCCTCTACCTCTGGTACAAGGAAAAAGATTATTATCAGCGTAATATCCTCTCTGTTCGATATGTTGCCCTCGTTGTTCAACATATTTCCCTCATTGTGAGGTTCCACCCCTCTTAGTTCGAGTCTGAGTTTTCTTCTAGTCCTCCTTGGGTTTCTGGTTTTTATCCTGGGCAACTGATTTTCCTCTGGGTTGACTTCTTCCTCAGCCTCTTTGACCCTTCTTTCGGCTTAGCTTCTCTTTAGCTTTTAGAGCCATTTGATAAGCATCTTCCACCGTTCGGATGGTTACCATGCTCATCTCATCTTGGATATCGTATCTCAGGCCATTCATGTATCTGGCAACCTTCTCATCATCTCTTTCTCAATGACCTGCCCTGATGTTTAGCTTGTAGAATTCTTCAGTGTGTTCCTTCACTGTCATCAGCTTCTGTCTCAAGTTTTTCATTCTTCGAAACAGAGTAATCTGATAATCTATGGGGATGAAATTTGCCTTCATCTTCGCGATCATTCTATCCCATATTTTGATCTTCTGCTTGCCTTTGCAGCCTCTTTCAGCTTGTAGTTCATCCCACCACAATGCTGCATGTCCCTTTAATCTCGTGACAACATGTTTGACCTTTTTTTCCTCTTCGACATCTTCATAGTCAAAGTATGTGTCCATATCTCTAATCCAATCTAGAAGCTCCTCTGCATCTAGATTTCCCTCATAAACTGGAATGTCCATTTTCGCTCTTACACCCATTCTTGCAATATCCCTAATCAAACGTTTGTTTGAGGCATCTTCATCTACAACTTCTTCCCCTTCATGTTCATCCTCAATTTCACTTTCGAAATCACTAAGATTCCCAACACTGACTGTATGCCTCTGTACTGTCTCCATGCCTTCGAGTTTGGCGCGTAAGTCACGCATCTCTCTCTCCATGGCTGGATCAGTCATCTGCCTTCCTCTTCTTCTTGGCATTTCCCTATCCTCTGGTGGATCGAGTGTTTGCCTGTCCCTTCTCCTTGGTGGCATGGTGAATTCTCCTTTTCCCTGTACAGAAAGCAAAGAAACCTTTCTGTTCTCTGATACCAATTGATGCACGCAACCCATCCTCAACCCACGGGTCGGAAGGTCACATACATAGGATATTTTCCCTTTCACTGGTCCGAAGAGCTCTCAGAAATGGCTCCTCTATTTCCCTTTCGGGAAATCTACACCCACAATCAACTTTGAGAAATTCCCCCTTATACTTTGGGAGATCAGACTTTGCACTTCCACGAATCTGGTGGTCAAGTGTCTAGTCTCTTGACCTTCGAAAACCCGAAGATAGTCAACACTTGACCCTTTGTCTTTTCTTGTTCGGATTTCTCCTTATCGCGATTTCGGGAGTTGCAATGTCGAGCAACTCATCTCCTCGACTTTCGAAACCCAATTTACCAAAAATCCAATGCGCTCGCAAGGTTGACCTTTCAACATCCTTTTACTCCGTCGGGACTTCAGACTTCGTGATTTCATGAATCCTGATGCAAGACTTTCAGAAATTCACTCCACGAAACCCCGGAATGGTCAACAGAATTGACTTTCTTGTCAAAAATGCACCCCCTGTCCACTCTACTATATTCCGTGGCCCACATGATCCTCTCATTCCTTCGAGACTTCGTGTTTCGTGATTTTGCGAGTCCCGTTGCAAAGTTTACGAGACTTCAACCTACGAATCCTCGAAATAAGAATCCCATGTTTAAATCCAATGGCCCTTATCGACTTGGATCTACGTTTCTGCCTCTCCTGAGCTTGAACCTTTGGGAATAATCGTTGTAACTCCCCTGCTCCTCCGTGAGATCTGATGACTCACAGGACTTCGCGAATTCTCCACAGAGAATTTTGATCATCCATTCTCCCCTTGAGAACTTCTGCACGAACTAAAAAAAGTATCTCTTTCCATGAAACTTGTCCTTCTGCGGTCCGACGTCGCTACACCTTCCTTCAAATTTTCAAAGTACTTGGCCTCTTTCCTTCCTTCAACCCCTTTGAAGGTTCAAATCCTTCTGAGCTTTCCCCCCGACTTCGAGTCTTTCAGAAAACTCCTGCTCGCACTCCTTGTGGCAACCTTCAAACACTTCAAGTGTCGAGTACCTTCAACTTTGCACACTCCCTGCAACAACAATCCTCCAACAACTTCTCAGGTTCTGCAACTCTGAGACTTTACTCGGCCTGCGCACTCCTTGCACGACTCCTGTGCCTGAATGCACTCCTTGCACAGATCCTGTTCTTGACTGTACTCCTTGTGTGAAGGAGAACAAAAACTACCCTATCTGAGCTTTCAGAGACAAACCTATGAACCCTTTGTCAACGCATTCCTTGTGGACAATTCAACTGCACTCCTTGCAGGAACTCTTGCTCAGATAGAGAAATAATTTAAACTCATTCCCCTTACTCTCTCTCTCTCTCTCAGATATCAGACATTCAACAAGAAATCATTCATACATAGCATAAAAGAAATTGCATGACAGAAAGAGTAAATCATTCATGAGCATAATATTCAAAGATGCATACACAGAGAATATTTGGACACCATGAGTCTGAATCAAAACCTTCTTTGTATTAATCCAGAAATTTCGTACATGGAATTCTCACTATAGTTCTCTGCTTCTCTTCTATGCTCTCAATTGGCATAATCTCATGCTCTCTCTTGTTACAATACACATTGAGGGTGTCTATATCCCGTTTCCCTCTTGCGCTCTAAAACTGTCTAATCTACACATTCAATTCTATCTACCTGCATTTACTATCATAATTTCCTTCTACCTACTAAGGACGAGAGCGGATCGCTCAAGGTCCTTTTTCATTTTACAAGTGTGGTCCTTCTTAATTATCTCATTTAAGATTGGCGCATTAACTTTAAGATAATTTCAAAATTTGCGCTGGACGCTTGTCCAGCTGTCTGTTGTCTCCGCGTTGGCTCGCTTGAGATGCTCCTGCATCAAAACTTGTTCTAGAATGTTGCACAACATTTTTTATGATTAAATACTATTTGAATGTGTTGTTGTTGTCTTTGACACCTTTAAACAAGGTCAAGAGGGTGATTTTCATTTCTTGTACTAAAATATTCTAGCACCTATGCATATTCGTTGTATTCCTGGTATTGAAGTAGTCTAGGAACACCTGCATGTGCTTGGTAGTGCTTGTATTGAATTGTTTCTGGTGTAATCATATATATTCCTTTGTTGTGGAATGGAATATTTTTTATATTTTACCCATTTTTGACTCATCATTTTGTCTTCATAGGTTACTTCATCTATACATGAAATACTAGCAAAATCCTTCTAATTGACAAGAGTATGAAGATAGAAATGTTGTTGGTTTTGTTGTTCACAGTGGGAGTAGTACACATGGATGAAGATATGGGCCGGATTGACCCCTGTTGTGAATGATCTTGAGATAATATTGCATGCAGGGATACCAAGATAGATTTTTATGGTTGAAGTCTATGGAATACTTACACAAACCAGAAATGCAAATTGACCTTATATTTGTTGAAGTGCTTCATTCTCAACGATCCTTGAGATAGACAACTAAATGAAATTTTCTTGTTGAGGCTGAATATTTTTACCTTTGCATGTTGACGATTGGACTTGAGATGTTGTAGGATCTTTTTTTGGTGTTGAAATTGTATTTTGGTAGCAATTTTCAAATGTCATGAATATGCATTTTCTTTCTGTAATATGCTCTACTTGAATGTTGTCCATAACACATTGATTTCAAATTTTTTCATTACTATTGTAAATCATAGAATATTTCTTCCTGCATCAAATCCTTTTGAAGGATATACGTTTCCTTTGTTCTTCTTTTGCAGATACTTGAAATGCTTGAGCTTATGTGGAATGTTGATGCTGCATGCATGTAAACATTTCATGCACATTGTTAATTTTTTTATTTTTTCTTCCTTTTTTTATTTTTTCAAAGCAATGGTTCCATTTTTTGTTTTCATCACTTCTTTTCCCCATTAATCTAGTTAGGGTTTCATGATGGAGAATTTTTTTATTGCAGACTTACAGATCCTCCATGGAGGTATTCATCTAGAGGTATGCCCCAAGTTCATCAAGGTGGCTTTCACTTGGGTACTCTCTCTCTCTCTCTCTCTCTCCTTTAATATTTCTTGATCATCTAGATGGGTTGAGAACACTTATACTCTCAACGACATCCAACTGAATTATGTTTTCATAGTTGCTATGAATTCTTCTTTATACACGGGTTTGTTGTAGATATTGAGTTTGAATCCATTGAATAGGAGGGGGATGATTTCCACATCTATTGTTATTATATTTATTGATCCATTGTCATATTATATTTCAATCCTATAGGGGCCTAGCCATCTTGTTCTTAATATCCCCTTAAAATCCTTGAATCTTGAGTCATAGTGGAGTGTCCAATCCCCTTCCTTGAAACATATAGGCTTGGTGACCTTATCATGCCATCTCTTCCTCTGTAGTTGAATCACCTTTGTGTGGAACAAGGATTGTTGTCCATATTCATCCAAGGAATTAAATTAATGAAATCTCTCCTCTTGGACTAATGAAAGGTCTAAGTTGAAGATGGAGGTTGTCCTTAGTGTTGCAATTTCAAACCCAATAGCAGACATAACTTTATTTCCATAGATTAGCTCATAGATTGTGAATCCTATGGTGGTATTCCAAGTGGTGTTATATTCCCATACAACTTCAATTATCTTCTTTGCTCAATCCTTCTTATGCATGTTGATTGTCTTGGTGAGGATATTTTCCAACTCCCTATTTGTCACTTCTACTTTCTCATTTGCTTGAGGGTGGTGTGAAGAAAAAATTACGTGGTGTATCTTGTTCATATGCATGATCTATTCAATGCAGTTGGAGGTGAATTATTATCCTTGATCTGTGACTATATACCACCTCATCATCTATAGTGATGGTTAGCCTTGATATAAATTCTACAAAAACATTCTATTTGTCAGGCTTGTCAAGTATTGTGAAATCAAATTGTTGCAGTAATAGAAGACATCTAATGATTCTACTATTATTTTCAAGATTGTTCATTAAATATATAATGAAAACATGGCCTGTATGCAAAAATAATGGATACCTAGTGACATAGTGCCTAAAATTATTTATGGTATAAACTACTACAAGGAATTCTTTCTCAATGATTATATAATGTAGCTTTTCCCCAGACAAATTCTTGCTAATAAAATAAATTGCAAACAAGATTTTATCTTCTTCCTGACTCAACATTGCCACAATTTATTTGTCTAATGCATCAATGTGGATGTGGAAAGGAATGTCCCACCAAGGACCTTGCAAAATATGGGATGTTATGAGATTTTCTTTAATGCATTCAAATGCTTTTTTGGCATTCTATTTTGAAACTGAATTCAATTTCTTTGGACAACAAAGTAAAAAAGGGGAGGCTAGTTCATTGAAGTCTTTTATTAACCTCCTATAGTATCCTACATGCCCAATAAAACTTCTTACATATTTTTTGTTTAAGGGTATATGTAGGTGCTTAATGATTTTCACCTTTATTTGGTCTACTTCAATCCCTCTGGAGGAGAGATGATGACCTAAGACAACCCATTCACTTATAAGAATGTTTCATTTTTCATGACCAAGTGAGATGTTCATTTGTTCACACCTTTTTAGTAATTTTTCAAGGTTGTTCAAGGCTTCTTGAAAGGAATTTCCATAAGGCGTGAATTCATCCATGTAGATTTATATAGTGTCATGGATGAGATCTGAAAAGATTCTTAGCATAGCTATCTGGAAGGTTGTAGGAGAATTACAAAGTCTAATGGGAAGTACCTTGTAAAAATATGTTACCCAAGGACAAGTGAAGGTAGTTTTATTTTGGTTTTGAGGGATTGTTTGAATCTAATTGCATCCATTGAACCCATCTAAGAATGAGAAGCACTTTTTTACTACTATGACATCTAGTACTTGGTTAGAGAAAGGAAAGGGGAAATGGTCGTTCCTATTATCTTTGTGGAGTTATCTATAGTCCACACACAATTTAATTTTTCCATTATTTTTAGGTACAATAACCAAGGGTGAGACCCATTCACAATTAGAGATAGAATATATGAATCCTCTATCTAAAAGTTTTTGTAATTCTTTTTTGACAATGTCCTTTAGGGAAGGGTTGATTCTCCTTTGAGTTTGTCTAATGAGTTTGTAGTATTACTTGATGTAGATATGATGGTTACATATTTTTGGATAGATTCCTTTCATGTCTCTATAGTCCCATGCAAAAAGTTGTAGTGTGTTTCTTTAGGACAACTAGTAATTCCTTCTCTTGTTCATCAGTCAAACTCATGTTAATTTTTAGAGTTTTTCAAGGGAGATTTTCCACTATTTTGACTATTTGTTTTGTAAATATTAGTAATGAGTAAGTCTTCCCATAAATCCTATTTCATATTAGGAGAATTTTCGGGTTATTGTTATTCATCTATGCCATTGATTATTACAATAGCAGGGTACATGTTTTTTAGATAATTGGATATGAAGGTGTCTTTGTCTAAGTTTTTGCTAGCTAAGGATATCTCAATGGAGAGGAGAGGATAAATATAGGTTTTAAGTATCACTTCTTCTTCTTATTATTCTTCTACACAAATATGAATTTCTCCTACAACCGATGGCTTGGAAAGGGGGTATAGAACAAGTTGTTTATGAGATTGATCATGGGTAATGGTCATATTCCCTTCCCTATAGCTGATATTAGCATATGTTGTAGTTAGACATGGTATTATTAGGATGAGAGGGTACCTATTCAATTTGAACTTGGTTTGGAGGACTATGAAATTAGTTGGGTACTCCCAAGAATCAATAGATACCATTACATCCTCCAATACTCCCTTGGTATTTGCACTTGATATGTCTAGTAGTTGGATTACAATAGGTGTATATATTAGTAATCCTTGAAAGATTAATCTAAACATGCTCTTCTTTTTCATGACATTGATTTATACCCTTAGTTCTATCAAAGTGTTTTGGGTCAGAATTTTGTTAGTATGGACATCCACTATAGGGTTTCCTGGATACAAGTATTTAGGGACAAACACCCTGCCAAGAATAAGGTTTGCTAGTTATCCTATCACATTGACCATAGGGGAATACTTTTTTTTTTCCAGGTTTCTTAAGGCATTCCTCCTTGAAGAAATTGTTTTAAATAGGAACATCCTTAATGGATTGGAGAGAGGTATTTTTACACATAAGCTCTTAATTTCCCCTAAGTGGTCATTTTATACAAAGGTGTAGGGTTTCTTAGTGTAAGACCTTTCAAGATATGGTGGGGCTTGTTGAGGAGTAGGTGGTTTTTGTTGGAAGGTATCCTCCTTCTCATAAGTTGAGTCTTTTATAAGTTTGGTAGCAAGAGGAGGGTCCTTTAACACCTTTCTTAATCTAAAGTTGATCTCTTGAAGATCCACAAAATAAGATTGGTGTGTGAACTCATTGTTATGCATAGTTTGGACCTATATGTTGTTTGGATTAGGACACTACAAGGAGAACACCTTCTAGCAATTTGGAAAAACTTTCAAAAAAACCTCTGCTACAACCTCCTCTATTGGCTACTGAGGTTTTAGCGGATGTTCTATAGAACTAAAAAACAATTGGGGGCAGAGGTCGTAGTGGAGGTTTTTTTTTTGTGTGTTCCTTATCAAAACGAACTGATGTGGTATTGAAACACACACACTCGTACATTAATATAATAAAAATAATCGACAAAGTAATATAATAAAAATGCCTCGAACCCGAATATAATAAAAAAATGCCATGGTGCATTTATAACTAAGGCACACCAGTTCCCCCTTTTTCGTCGTATGTAGATAATCAATGTTGTTATAATTAGTATGCAATGATTATGCTTTCTTCTCTTATGATGCACCAATGCGCTTTAGTATTTGTCCACTCTGATGTGATCAAGTTATAGATAACACTGGTGTGCTTTAGGCTCAATACATGCCGATGCAGTTAAGTTATAGTTAGCACCGATGTGATAATGTGATTTAGAGACCCGATGCGTTTAATATAGAATGCGCCCTGGTGGTTCTATAATCAATACGTATTGATATGCCGACATCATTATTTTTAGTATGCACTGGTGCATATAATATAGTAAAGGTACTGGTGCATAAATAATATTTCACTGAATGGTGTGTATATTAAACATAATGCACCAGTATGATTAAAAATTTAGCGCACCAGGATCATATATAATTTCACTTTAAATTTACCTAGCGATTTGGTTCTGCAGCTAGGGTTTAAACTCTGACAGCCGCAGAGGATAGCGGCCACAAGATAATGCCCCCGCAGGGGCTCCCACAAGGCCAGGGGGAGATGCCGACTGGCGTCTCCTACAGCCAAGTCATGACTAATGAAGATCCGGCAACCAGAGTGAAGAGGCCGACCTTTGAAACGCCTCTGGATTTGCACGCGCAGTTGCTGGTCGAAGGGACATTCAAGGATCGGGACACGAATATGGATCCGGCTAAGGAAGACAGCTCTGCAAGTGCCTCGGCCCCTTGGATACCTGGTAAGTGCATTCCGCAAGCACCAACGCCCCCAAAATATGTCATAAACTCGCCCTGTATAGAGGAGCAGAAACAATACATGCGAGATACATGGACATCTCTTCAGGGAATGCCCACTCAACACTACGCACAAGGAGGGGAATCCAGAAAAAGGCAAGGACAAGGAGGGATTCATGCAATAGGCAGGGTGAAGGTGACAGGGAGGCAGAAAGAAACCAGCTCAGGTAAGTAAAGATCCTTCCACCAGCAATAAATTTGCAATTTTACAAGATAACCCAGAGGAATCTTCAAACCCAGCACATATTAACCAACCACCTCAGCACACGGCTTCTCAAACTAAAGGCCTAAAGACTGAACAAACAATGAAGAACAAGGAGTTGGAACCTCCCCCAAAGGGCCCAATGAGGGATCCGCCTGAGTAGCAGGAGACAAAAGACGGGGATGAGGAAATGGAGGTGGAAGAACAAGATCTAGCTGGAGTGGATCTGGAACACCTTGAGCATGCCTATAGACACCAAAAACTTTATACCATACCAAGGGATCAACTTAGAAAGGTGCATAAAGTGTTCCTCAACTCCTCGGTGGGCTCCTCATCCCGAGCCAACAAAGCACTGGGCATCCAGGGCAGTCAAACAAAAAACCCAAATAAGGCACAAAAAGATGAGAAAAAACGAGGAAGGAAATCAACAAATAAGCTCATATAGGAAATTAGAAGCTTTATGGTAAACTCAGGGCAAATGCACCTGATCTCGGATAGCTTCCCCCCTCTCCCCCCCCCCTCAATCATCATGAAAATCATCTCATGGAACATCAGAGGACTCAACGGTCGTAGCAAGCAGAAACTGCTATGAGATTTGATCATAGCGGAAGTACCGGATGTTGTAATGTTGCAGGAAACAAAATGTACCTCAGAGGACATCAATCGACTACTCCCCTATTATTGGAATCCTGGAGGAGTGGTCTCAATTGATGCTGTAGGAATGGCTGGTGGACTTTCTCTCCTCTGGAATACCAATACTGTCCTGTTGGAAAACTTTTGCACCACCAGATGGTCTATTACAGCCGATTACAGGCTCATAGGATCAGACAAGCCAGGACATCTAACAACAGTCTATGGACCGCCCACTTCAAGAGACAAACAGGCCTTCATTCGCAGCATAAGTTACCTGTCTAGCCTCACACAATACCACAGATGGATAGTGGGGGGCGAATTTAATATCATCTGCAGCCTGGAGGAAAAAAAGGGAGGATCACGACGACTGGATCGTGACTCTGGCGACTTCAACAGTTTAATAGATGACCTCAGACTAATTGACTTAGAGGCCATTAATGGCATTCATACCTGGTCCAACAGAAGAACAGGAATGCACCAGATCGCCTGCAAGCTAGACCGCTTCCTTGTGTCAGAGACAATCATGATGGAAGGCACTGCAATAGAATCTAGCATCCTAAATCGCACTGGATCGGATCACTGGCCCATACAATTATGGTTGGATGTCCCAGCCACTCTGGGAAAGAAACCCTTTTGATTCAAACAATTTTGGTTAAATCATCCAGACTTCCAAGCAAATATTCAAGACTGGTGGAAGGAGGCGGAAATTCCCCATGGATCCAAGATGTATAGGTTCCAACAGAAGTTGAAAATCTCAAACAAGCGCTAAAGTTCTGGAACAGGCACACTTTCAGCAGCATCTTTGATTCACAAAAATGGCTCATGGAGCAAATGGACGAGATACAGTGCAGAATAAGAGAGAAAGGACTCACAGAGGAGCTCAAAGACCAGGAACTCAAAGTGAACCAACAGATTGCAGAAAGGAAAAAGCAGGAAGAGATACTGTGGAAACAGAAGTCACGTATACAATGGCTCAAGGAAGGGGAACACAACACCAAATTCTTCCACCGAGCTACCATCCAGAGAAGGCAATCCAATAAGATCAGACATCTCATTACGGAGGAGGGGGAGACTCTCCACTCCCATGCTGACCTAGAAACTCATCTGGTTGACTACTTCCAAGACCTCCTCACGGAACCCATTCCAGATTGAAGTGAAGCTATCAATCGGATCACAAGGTTCGTGCCCACCCTTGTGACTCAGGAACAAAATGAAGCTCTCCTTAGGCCCTTCACCATCGAAGAAGTAGACCAAGCACTTCAAGATACCCCCAAATGAAAGGCTCCGGGCCCAGATGGATTTACTAATGATTTCTTCCACTATTGCTAGCCGATGATCAGAACAGAGGTTTGGGAAATCCTAGAAGACTCGAGGATTATGGGAGAGGTCCTTCGGGATTTTAATGCAACCTTCCTTGCCCTTATCCCCAAAGAGGGGCAAGCGAACAGACCGAAGCAATACAGTCCTATAGCCCTTTGCAACGTCATCTACAAACTCCTCACAAAAGTCATCGCCCGTAGACTCAAGCCGATCTTACCAACAATCATATCCCCAGAGCAATCGGGATATGTTGAAGGCAGACAAATCTTGGACAACATCATCTTGGCACATGAGGTAATTCACTCCTTGCAGAAGACAAAAACCCCAGGGATGCTTTTAAAGTTGGACATATCAAAAGCCTTTGATAAACTCAGCTGGGAATATATGAAAGCAATGCTAATAGCGTTTGGCTTCGATCAAAACTGGGTTACTTGGATCTTAAATCTTACCTCCTCGGCCTTCTTTTCCTTGCTCATCAATGGTGTACCCTCCAAGCCCTTCTCCCCCTCAAGAGGTATTAGACAGGGAGACCCCCTGTCTCCTTTCCTTTTCATCATCATGGCGGAAGGAATTAGTAGATCTATTCACGCGGCTCTGGAAAACAACCTTTTAACCGGTCTACCCCTCCATGGGTTATCCCCGCCCATTTCTCACAGCCAGTTCGTGGATGACACCCTCTTGATGGGAAGCCCGACAACTAGAGAAGCCAATTCTCTCAAGGAAATTCTCCAAATATTTTTCGATGCCTCAGGTCTGGAATGCAACAAAGACAAGTCTCAAATCTTCTTTTTCAATACCCCCCTCCCCCCCGATTCAGCTTCACATCTCGGAGATCCTTGGTTTCAACAGAAGCTCCCTTCCATCCAAATATTTAGGCATACCCTTAATTGACAATGCCCAAAAAAAATCCTCTTGGGAGAACCTCCTCTCTTCTTTCTCCAAGAGGCTTTCATCCTGGACCTTTAGAGCCCTAAATCTGCCCAGCCGTCTCATTCTGCTCAAAGCTGTCCTTCAAGCCCTCCCGATTTATGCTTTCTCTGTGCTAGCAGCCCCCAAATTTGTTCTCAACACCATCAAAAGCCTGCAAAGAAATTTCCTTTGGCATGGCCTTAACAAAGAAAAAAAGATCGCTTTAGTTAGCTGGGAAAAGATATGCAGGCCTAAGGATCAGGGGGGACTAGGAATAAGAGATCCATCCACAATGAACAGGGTCCTTAGCGCCAAAATCTGGTGGCGTTGGCTCAAAAACCCCATAGATCTTTGGGCCAAGTTGTGGAGGAAGAAATATGCCTCCAACACGGCAGAGAATAACCTGATTCGCTGGAATGGGGATAACACGGGCTCCTTGATATGGACAACGGTCAAGAAGAATAGACAGATAGTCACGCAACATGCTTTTTGGGAGATAGGCAATGGGGAAACGACTCTGTTCTGGCAAGACTCCTGGAAACAATGGCCAGCCTTAAACGCTGAGGAGTGGTCCTGCGACATTTGCGCCCAAGCTACAGGTATGGGCCTAATAAAGGTAGCGAATTACTGGAAAAACAACCACACTGAGGACACTTGGTGTTGTTGGCACCTGGATAGGGGGCGAATCAACTTAGCTCAGCATATAGATCTGGCACCTCTTCAAGAAGCTTTAGATAAGAGGAAAATACCCATACGAGTCGGTGAAGACATACTCAGGTGGGGCTACAGACCATAGGGCTCCTACACCACACAGGAAGCCTATCAACTCAAAACCAAGACAAACCACACCATAGACATGAAGTTTTGGGGGAAGATTTGGAATCTGAAGCACTGGCCGAAAATCACCCTCTTTCTCTGGCTAGTCTTACACTCAAGTATTCTCACCTGGGATAATCTTCTGAAGCGGGGGTTTACTAGACCTTCTATATGCACTCTCCGTGGAAAGGCAGAGGAAACATTGAATCACCTACTCAACACTTGCCCTTACACAGCACAAGTTTGGGATCAAGTAGCGATAATCATGCGCACCTCGGACCATCACAGAGACAGTGTAATTGACACCCTCCTCAACTGGAGGGATTAGGATTTTAGCTCCCCCTACCTCAATAGGGTATGGCAGCTCTTACCTAGCTTTGTCCTTTGGCAAATTTGGAAAGAAAGAAACAACATAATCTTCAAAAATAAGGCTCATCCTTGGAGTCTTTGTTGGGATCTTTGCCAACGCAATCTTATGGAAACTCTCCTCCTTAGACCTTGGTCAGATGCAGACTTCGCCTGCTCTCCCGCCGAGCTTCCTGTCCTTCGGCACTGGACTCCTCTTCCCCCCTCTCAGCTGCCCTCCTCCCCCCCTTCCAACCCCCATCTGAGTAGCCCTTCCCTTTGGTCTCCCCCACCAAAATATTTCCTCAAACTCAAGTTTGACGAAGCCTCTAAGGGAAATCCGGGAGATGCTGGTTATGGAGTCGTCTTTCGAAACCATCTTGGACATATTTTAGCCATAGGAGAAGGCCCCCTTGGGCATTCCACGAATAATGCAACAGAACTTTGGGGCCTTATTAAAGGTTTGCAAATGGCCTCCCAGAACAACTATACAAAGCTCATCGTTGAAGGGGACTCTCAGGTCATTATTGGCCCGTTGCGAAGAATCCTACACGGGGTCAACCCGGACACCATCTCGCCAAGCTGGAGACTCACACATGGTCTGCAGATCATTGCAGGACTGTTGCACTCCCAACAAGTGATCATCCCCACACATATTAGAAGGAAGGTGAACCAGATCGCAGACGAATTGGCTAATGTGGGCATTGAGTGGAGAGGACCCAACCTCCGCTGCTATTCTTCCCAGAACCCTGATCATCCTATCCTCTAGCAGTGTATTCGAAAACATGGATCAGTAGATGTTTCCCTGGATGGGGTGCTAGTGGTTTCCCCGTGGCGATCGATGGGAACGGACACAGTGTGAGGCAACACGAAGCCACGTGACAGGCCCTTGCTGCAGTACAGTGCCGTCCCGGGAGAGTAAATGCATTTAAATTCGATCTCATGGTCGAGGTAAGGGGTATTTACGCCACCCTTTTCTCCCCCGCAATTTGTATTATGGCTTGGCTCGTCGTTTTTGGCATTGCACCTTGTATGCGGTCTGAAGGGCTCCTCCCTTCCCGGTGCAAACAAACCCAGGCTCGCTCAGAGGCTATCTCCATTGTTTATCTGCTACTCTGGTTCAACCCTGTCCAGACCTTCTTACCTACACACATGAAAGAAAGGATTAGAGGAAAGTCGAAGAGGGGCTCACCCTGGAAGCCCCGTAGACCCCCGGTCTCGCCTTCAGCCTCCCCTATGACCTGTTCCTCCTCCCACTCCCAAACTATGTCCCCAGCTGCCACCTCGCCACCTTTGCAGTCTTTACTTCTTCACTCCGCGGTTACCCCGCCACCTTCACAGTCTTTGCTACTACACTCCATGGCCACTATCCCACGCGGGTCGACTCCAATTCAACGTTGTCCTCAGGACCCCCAGATGCAATTCATAGCGACAATATCCTTCCCTGGATCCTTGAGTACCTGGAGAAGTGCACCACTGGATTTTGGAGAGTCCAAACGAGCGCGTCTCCACCCTGCAGCCCACCACGACAATGAGCACTTCAGAGAGAGATTGGGCATCCTGTATGACTTAGTCTTTGAGCTCAGGAGGGAGGTGGCAGACCTCAAGTTTCGCCTGCAGGATACAGAAGAAAATGTCACGACCTTTCTGCATATCCTCTCAACTATGCAAACAGAGCTCTCTTCAGACCTGGCTGGCTCTACTCCGGGGGAGGCACCTAATACTAAGATGGATAGCATGCTGCGACAGGTAGCAGTGAAGCAGAAGGAAGCAGAACAAAGCAGCCCAGTTGAGAACAAGGAGTGTGAGGAGCGACAGGAAAAAAGCTAGGATGACCAGCCGACCAACATCGAGGCAGAACCGTGGACAGAGGACATCTGAGCCACGTGGTTAGGCTATTCTCCAGGTGTTTAGCTCTCTTTTTGCTGTGCATCCAGTTTCTTTAGGCTCCTAGTCTAGTTGGCAGTCAGTATGAACTTTGTTTGTTTTCTGAACCAGCAACCTTCTAAGACTTGTGAATTGGGGGCTGGCTGGACTGGTTTCCCCTTTGTTGGGGAAGTCCAGTAACTATAGCCAGTATCAGACTGTATTTTGGCAACTTTTTTCAGCTTTAACAGACACTAAATATAATATATACTTCTTACTTACAAAAAAAAAAAAAACATTTAGCGCACCAGTTAATATTTCAAACATGAGCTACAATTTTGAAACAATAGATATTATTGTACGTTATATCGTTTATGGAACAATGTGTTTTCTCAATAGTACATGTCGATGCATTATTATAATTAATATGTGTCAGTGTACATGACTCCTCAAAAGGCACCGATGTCTATATTATGGCTCTAGCGATTTCAAAAGAATACAATGCATTGATGTGTATATATTTTAATTCATTGTTTTTTACAATTTTTCAATTAATTATTTCAAAATATAATATTTCTTTATAATAATATTGTTTTATATTTATGTTATTGCATTAATACATTATACAACCAATTAAACCTCTGTTATTTGTATCAATGTAAATCGTCCACATATTATTTATTCAAGAACACAACATTTTACAACATTCGATAATGCAATGAAATAAGAAAGCCATTTTATTATATATGAATAAGAGACCCATTTTCATACAAAAAGAGACAATGTACATGTCTAGTACAATAATCAAATTGCAACCAATTTGTAATTGTTAGAATTATTGTTAACATGTCCTCGTGCAATTGGGACATTATGTCGAGTACATTAAACACAATCCTTGATTTTTAGAGACAAATATTCCAAAACATACAACTTTAAATAACTTTCAATTAGATTGATTGTGTTTCATCAGTTGAACTGTTAACATTGCTCAAGTTGCATGCATGCCTCATTTATTCATCATTTGTAGGTGATATTTTACTTTTTCTTTTTAACATAATATTTTCTTGATGATCGACTTGTTATTTTATGTTCTTCCCCTTCATCTTCCATCTACAAACATATAAATAAATTGTAATAAGTATATCTACATTTATATATATAGTAGAATATACATGATTGCATAAATCAAAAATTATATCTTAGCACCAAGTCTTTCATAAACAATACACATTCTTTCGAAGCCATGCTTCATGAATTCTTTCAAAATATCATATGATGTCTGCATTCCATATTTTGTTTCTTTCATGTTTAATACGACATGACAAAGCATAGTCGATATAATCAATATAAAGTTTTCTTGTTTTTTCATTAATTATAAAACAAGGAAAGTTAAACAACATCGCTACTTACAAATTGTTCAATTAAAATTTCATTCTTCAACATATACTCACAACCTATACTTAACCCATTTTTTTATCAATTCATGGGCTCCTCTTTGTATGTTAGCACCTAGTAGAAGACACCCATGGACACGTGTAAATAAATTATTTAAATATAAATATAAAAACAAACATGAAATATTAAGAAAGGCCGAAAACGTAAATACTCACAAAGTTTGTGATCAACAATTTTATTCATCATCGTCCCATCTTATGTGATGAATGGATTCTATTTGTTTTTATTTTCTGCAACAAAACAATTGAAAATTAGTATTTTACGTGATACTTAAATTCAATGTACATAAAAGAATAAAAAAATGATTACATACCTCTTATGCACATTGTAGCTGGGATGGCTCCTCTTGCGATGGAATTATGTTCATTTCTTTTAACATCCTCTTCTACACTTTTTTGGACATCCCCATCGACATGTCTTTGTTTTCCCCTTGTTTGTCCCTTGGAATTATCAAAATCTCCCTGGAAAAAAAGATATAATATCATTGTTTAAAAAACAAATAAGAACTCGGTGGGTATATAAGATAATTTGTTTTTTTAACTTGCTTTAGTTGGTGTGATAGACAGTTTGAAATGCACCGGCGTGACATTTAACTAATAACGAACCAGGATGGTGTGTAAGTAATAACACATTGTAAGTCATTTACATTTGCATAATGAAAATGCAAACATCTATATTTAAAGTTTGCAGAGGTTTTTCTTTGTGGAGGCAATAACGAAGGTTAGTCTTCATGGATTATTTCAATTAAATGTGTCGGTGCATTTTCAAATGATAAAGCACACTAGTGGGGGAGAAAGGGGGGTAGAGAGGGAAGGGGATGCAATGAGTGAG
>ML810809.1:119112-129670 GCA_009831015.1 Picea engelmannii | reverse complement strand
CTTCTGGGGTGTAAATACTTCATGGGGTATAAACACGGCTGAAAGCAAGGACCTCTGAATCAGGAATATAATCAGGCTCCACAACCAACAGATACTTGGGGGTGGAAGATCTTATGAATGGAAATGCTCTTCTGAATCCTTCATCTTCTCAGGGTCTCTCCATTGCTAGCTTCTGCTAATTCTGAAATATGGACCTTCTGGGTGGTGCAGTATATCTGTAATCCTCTTCTTAGTTCCTCTTGCCTTCTTCCTTCTTGGAAGAGCCTCTGACTATTTTTGCATAGCTTCTCTGTTTTGTTGTCTTGGAGCTTGAGCATTTCTCTGTCTTGTTATATCCTAATTCAGATTTGTCATGGTATGTCCTTTGACTATTGATGATTACATCCAATAGTTTGGTGTTGTTCTGCTACATGTCCTTCTGACAATATTTCCTTAGAGTGTCTATTTCTTCTTCTAAGCCTTCGATTATCCCGTCCTTTTCATCTAACTGACCTCTGAGTGCCTCTTTGATTCCTTTGTCTTCTTCTACTTAGATTTTTAACTTTGCGATCATTTTCTCAACTTCCTCAGAATTGGAGTTCTAATATTCTTCTTTCTTATTTAGTTATGTCTAGAGTGACTTGTTTTTCTTCTTTTCCTTCTCTAGAGCTTCTATGGAATATATCAATTATTCCTTGTAATCAATTTATGCCTCTTCACATTCTTCTTTAGACCCTTCTTCATCAGAGTCTTCTATTTCGATAAATAGTACCATTTCTGTATCACTGTCACCGACTTCATCTTCATCTGATGATGAACTTTCTTCCTTGGTACAAAGAGGTTTCTTAAAAAAAATCCTTTTGTTTCTTCTACCCTTTTGTCTTTGCTTTTTCTTTTTAGAGTCATATTCTTCATTACCTTTATTTTTCTTATAGGGAAATTTATTAGAAAAATTACCAACACCATCACAATTAAAACATTTCAATGGAAGCATACCTTTGTAATTTCTGGTTCCTCTTTTCATCCTTTTGACGAAGTTAGCCAACTGTTTATCTTCCTTTGAATCATTGCTGCAACTACAATCCAACTTTGGCTTTTGCTTGCTCTTTTTTTTTTTTCTTCCTGGATGCTTTGAAGGTTTCTTCCTTTGTAATTGGGTTCTCCTGTTCTTTTCTCATTTCATAAGTTGTGAATGTCCCATGTATCTCATCCATGCTTAATGTAGCTAAATATGCTCTTTCTTCCAAGAATGAAAGCTTCAGGTCATATCTCATAGGTAGAGACCTCAACACTTTTTGAACAATGATTGGTTCCTTCATTTCTTCTCCCAAAACTTTAATGGAATTTACTTTCTCATCAACTCATAGAAAGTAGGAGGCAATGTTTTCATTTTCCTTCATCTTCAATTGTTCAAACTTGGCTCTAAAGGTTTGAAGTTTGGTTCCCTTAATCTTGGCATCTCCTTCATAGATATTCTCTAGTTTGTCCCAGATTTCTTTTGTGGAATCACAATATACAACTTTGGTGTATAATAATTCAGTTAAACCATTCATGATATCATTTTTGTCTCTAGCATCATTATCTTCAAGTTTCTTTCCATCCTTATCTGTCAGGGGAGAGGTTGGTGCTTTTATCCATCTACTATTGCTTGCCAAACATCGAATCCATGTGCCTGCACATATTTTTTCATCTGTCTTCCCCAGAATTCATAGTTCTGACCCTCAAACTGTGGAACCCCAATCTTAGCATATTCCATGATCTCCTTCCAATGGTTAGACTGCTTTCTGAAGGACCTACTCTAATACCAATTGTTGGAATACTGAGAGGGGGGAGTGAATCAGTGTTAGTACTTTTAGTCCTTTTCAACCACATTGTGTATTTTTTACTTTATGAGAAGATTATCAAGAACATTCCATATGATAAATATACATAAGAAATGAACAATAAGAAACCACACATAAATACAATACACCAACATTTTTATGTGGAAACCCAATGCGGGAGAAAACCACATAATGATTTTCTTATACTGTCAAAATAAATAAATTCATAGGAAGCACCGACTTCATTTTGGCATGTTTACAGGAAGAGTGTGCTTGTCATTGATGGAAATAACAATAGCAATGATGACATGTTTATAGGAAATAACAACAACGACGTTGGCATATTGGAAGCAATGACAAAAAATAGGAAAGCAACTATGATAGCATTGAGAATGACGAGACCACGAGAAATGATTGTCTACCAACTCAGGAGGATGAGCACATGACACAGAGTTGGAGTTTCCAGATAGCCAAAGGTTATCGTGAAGGCCGCAAGGAGCATGCACATGATTCCTTAGAATCCCTGAGCTCGCAGAAGGAATCAAAGCTCAGGAGGAAGAGAACAGAGTTCCATGCAGAGTGCAAGTGTGTGCCAGGGAAGAGGTTAAATTCATTTCCAAAGCTCATGAGAGGTAGCATTTTTAGAAATGAAGATGAGTCCCAAAGTCATCAGGACTCGTAGAATGATCAAAGGTCGAGGCCTTTGACACTTAGAAATTCTTCCAAGTCGGGAGGAAGCATAAGCTTAGGAGGAGGAGCGACAGTGGCCATTGGATTGAACACTGTGAGGAATATAGACTGTTAGATCAAGATTCTAGACAGGAGGAATGAGTGCACAAGAGAGGAATAGATCCCATCCGTTGGATTTGAGCGCAAAGGACCAACAACTGTTAGATCCAGTGGATTTGCAAGGAGTATAATCTCAGGAGGAATACCCAACAACCGTCGGATTGAATTAGTGGAAGGAAAGGATAAGCAAGGGATGAGTTCTGAGATCTCAATCATCCAAATTCCTGTCATCCATCGAATCAAACCCAAATTCCTATCATCTGTCAAATCATTTTAAAGTTGAAGGATAGGATAAGCAGGGCTAAAGGGTTGAAAATTTTATTATTCGAATACCCATCAGCCGTTGGATCAAACCCAAATTCCCGTCAACCGTCAGATCATTTTTGAGTTGAAGGATAGGATAAGATAGAAGAGATGCATCCCAGAAAAATCAAGCCATTGATCTAAGACCTTGATCAAATGAATATCATTCGTTTCGGGTCTAACTATGTGAGGAGGTTATGCTCCAAAAAAATCTCACTTCAAGTTTCAAGTTGAGATTTGAAATCTCCGAAGTCCAGAGAGCCGAAATATGTTCTCGACCATCGAATCATCCGAAGAAGATCGCAACCGTTAGATCATCCAAAGAATACTTCAAGCATCAAATCGTACGATGAGAATCTAGGTCGTCTTATCTAGAGAGTTAGTTTAAGATTTGAAATCTCTAAAGTCCGGAGAGCCAGAGAGTCGAAATAACTCCTCGACCGTCGGATCATCCGAAGTAAATTTCAGCCGTCAGATCATTCTAAAGTGGAAGGAAAAGATAATTTATAAGAAGGGAGTGCTAATCTCAATGACCGATAATCAGACACTCATATCTACAGTCGACATAGCATATCAGACACCCTTGACCTTTCTTCCTTTAACCGTGGGGGGGGAGGGTTTGATTTGGTGGTAATTTCCATGTGGGACCCTCATAAGTGTCATCTTTCTATCAACTCAGACCCACCTCGCTCATTACCACTTACCTCCTAACCCCCCCTCCGAGTAAACCACCAAACCACTCATACATACCACCTTCACACTTCTATGTCAAATTCCACTACCTGCTACATGTCACACTCCACTACTGCACTCTACATCCACACCCAAATACATTTCCTACACGTCTCACCAACATCAACAAACCACCTCAGCAAGGACATGTGGCAGACCACATCAACAAGGACATGTGGTAGACCACGTCAGCAAGGACACGTGACAGTAATCTGCATACTTTGAGGGGAAGCAAAGTTTGAGACTTGATATTTTAGAAGTTCGGAGACCCGAAGGAGATCTCGACTATTGATCGAGAAAGGGACTGCATAATCGTTGATCTGGTTGAAAGGTCAAATTATCGAAGTGAACGAGGACCATTGATCCGAGAGGGAAACGCGTCAATGGATTGTCAACTCTGAAAGTTTGGCGTATGGGAAAAGCAAAGTTTGAGATTTGAATCTCCCGGAGCTCGGATCACGAAGTAAATCTCATTCGTTGATTTAGGACGGGTATATCTGATCCGTAGACTTGAGTGGACAGATTTGAACCATCATTTCAAGAGCACTGTCAAGATTGTGAGATCGACGGTCCCATCGCATTGTGAGTCCAAAACATGCTCGTGTCTTAATTTTTCGTGAGCAGGCCAAAATCGAAACCACGCTTTTGGGGAAAGGACACGTGGAGTCTTGTAGTGAATTACGGGGAGAAAAGCAGGTTTCTCTCAAACCTCCTTTGGACATGCCCACAATCGCATGGTTACATGAGATCATCACCCAAGTTCATATCGAGAAATGGAGCTAGCATCACTATAACAAGATCGGGAAGCGCCTTTTGAATAGGTGTTTGGTCACAACCATGGTTACATCAACAAAAGAGAAGAGAAGGAGAAAGCGTTGCTAGGCTCCACCTCAGAGTTTCACTAGTTGGGAAAATCGAGGTGACTCACAGTCGATCACCTGAAATGCGAAATCCCAAGATGGATTTTTGGATAGGCGTCTGATCATAGCTCATTGTCACATGAAAGGAAGGGGCTTAGCAAGAAAATCTAGCACCTGCTATGAAGTTTTTCTCAGGAAGGGAAAAGGCGCCAAAGGGGTAAGTGAACAGAGGTTCTCTTTGTAACTTCCAGAACAGAGTGATTGTATCTACTAGATAATTCAAAGAGATTCAGGGTGATCGCCAGAGGAGATGAAGAGTGTTGATGTAACTACCAGTGGAATGAAGACTCATCATAATGAGAATTGATAGATGGAAAAGTGTCGAAGATTGTAACTGCCAGAGAAGCCAAAGAATCTTAGGATAACGACCACTAATGATGAACAGACTTAACATAATGGCTAGATAGGATGAAGAGTTGTGGGTATGATCTGGAAAAGGACTTGACATGATAAATATACACAGAACAAAGAAGAGATGGTTGATTCTTTTGATACTTATTCATGCAGGTAGAAGCAGGTTGTGTGTAAGAGTTGAAGCACATAGAAGAGGCATAGTGCATAGAATGGAAATGGTGCACAGAGGATAAGATGCAAAATAAAGAGATAGAACAAAGATACATATATGAGAAAGGAAGAGAAAGCCTAGGTGCACATGCAGAGACAAAGAAGAAGAACAGAAAGCGCAAGAATATGCGAGAAGGAAGACATTGATGCAGGCAGAGCACAATAGTGTAGCAGAACAATGATAAGACTAGTAAGCCATTGTTAAATAATGTATCACTGTATAAATTTTAGTAACAAAGATTTATATTTCAGGGTGGTAGGGTGGTGCTAGAGAGGACTGTTGTCCTCAAAGTTTCAAGTGGGTGCTTGAACACAAGGAGTTGTAGCTTCCATCTAGTTGCATCCAGAAAAACCAGGGTGGTAGGGTGGTGCAAGGGAGAGCTATTGTTATCTATTATACAAGTTGGTTCCTGTGTAACTGGAAGTTGATGCTTCCATCCAGTTGGTGCTGGAACACTCAGGGAGTTGGCGCTTCCTTCTAGTGGGTGCTAGAGAATCAAGAGAGTTGGTGCTCTCAGCAAGTTGTTTCTTGTAAAACAGAGGTGGTAGCCTCAAAAGGAGTTGATGCTCATAAGAATGATAATGTATAGAAAATAAAGACTACTTATCATATCAAGAAGAAGAGGTTTTCTCCCTTTATGGGTTTCCTCAGGAGTATCTGTCTCTGTGTATTTCATGTGTGTGATTGGTGTTGGATATTCTATTTCTTACTTCCTTGCATTATTGTGATCATCATTGAGTGTTCTATAATGAGCTTAAAATGGGCATAATTGTTTAATCACAGTAACAACTGATTCACCCCTCCCCCCTCTCAGTTGTCCAACAATTGGTATCAGAGCCAATTCCCTTTATTTAAGGTTAGATCCTAGAGCTTAAACATGACTAGCCATGAAGGAAATTCAACCAACAAGGCCCCTCTGTTCAATGGAACAAACTTTGCCTTCTAGAAAGGTAGGATGAGAACCTACATAATGGGTTTAGTTGCAGATGTCTGGGATGTGGTAGAGACTCGTTATGTAAAGTCAATTTTCCTAGCTTCTAAGAATACCAAGCTAGAATTCAGCCTCAATGCTAAGGCTATGAATGTTATTTTGAGTGGGCTTGCAAAAGCAGAATTTGTAAAAGTTATGCACTTAGAATCTGCCAAAGAAATGTGGGACAAACTCATTAGCAGTTATGAAGGTGAAGAGAAGTACAAATCCAATAGATTTGGTAAAAATAAAATTTTATATGTAAACAATGATGACACTTCAGGAGACACAGATAATGACTCTTCTTGTGAAGATAAGGTTAATGAATTTATGCTTATGGCCAAAGAGGATTATGATAATAAAATCACATGAAGTGATGTTAATGATGAAGAAGTTGTGGTTGACTTGGAAGGAGAATTGATCAGTGCTTTAGAAGAGATTGGCAGACTCCGACTTAAGAAGAGAAAACAAAAACAGTTGTTGATGCAGTTTGAAAAGAATGGTAAAGAACCAAGTGAAAATTTTGTTTTTTTAAAAGTAGAATTAGAAGAAGCAAACAAAATAGAAGATATTCTAAGACAACAATTAGTAGAGAAGAAGGTGAGACGTAAATCTCTGGAAGATAAAGTAGTGAAAACTAGAAAAGAGTTGGAGAAATTTCAAGCCTTGTATCACCAAAATATGTCAAGTATCAAAGCCTCAGAAGGATTATCCACCATTCTAAATTAGCAAAGGAATCCAAAGTTGAAAACTGGTTTGGGTTATGAAGAGGGATCAAGTAGTGGTCATCCAAGCAACAAAGAATCCATCAAGTTTGTCAAATCTACAACCAATGACAACAACGAACCTGCAGAAACAAAGGAATATAATCAGCCGCCAAGGAGGAGTAAAGAAAAATATTTTAGAACTGAATTTGTAGAATAAAGAAATAATACAGCTCAAGGAAATCATTAGCATGGAAGAAATCGACCTGCTCAAACAAGACAACCATTTTCCAGGTACAAAGTTTTTTTGTATGGATATTGTTTCTATTGTTTTAACTTTGGCCACAAAGATGTAAATTGTTCCTTAAGATTTAGACATGAGGAAAAAAGACACCCAAAGAATAAATATCTGCCACAACAAAGAATGAGATAACCAAGTAACAAACAACCACATATTGCAAATTGTCAAATTAAGTTTAGAGACATGCAACTGAGGAGGTCAAGAATTAATAAACAACCAATGAGTATACAACGTTGCACCAATCACTTTGACCTATTGAACAATGAGATCGAATGCTATAACTGTCATAACTTCAACCACAAATCTGCAAACTTCCATCTGAAGAATTAAAAAGTAGATCCAAGGATACAACCCTTAGCTAAAAATGCCAGCACATGGAAAAATAAAGATAGTGAAAAATGTGGTCTAGTACTTTCAGCTCAAAAACAAAAATACCCCTGGTATATAGACAATGGATGTTCCAAAAACATGATTGGAGACAAGGATAAGTTTATGTCTATAAGTAAAAGAAAAACAAGAAATGTGACCTTTGGAAATGATGAACGAGGTAAAATTAAGGGTAAAGGGATGGTGAGTTTGAGTAATGGAAAAGGAGATGCCCATGATGTTCTACTTGTAGATGGGCTGAATCATAATTTGCTCAGTGTAATTCAAATGTGTGACAGAGGCTGTGAAGAGGTGTTCATGTCCAAATCTTTTAAGGTAAAGAATGTAAACTCAGGACAAGTGGTGGCTAAAGGCATAAGGACAGATAATAATGTATGTGTGTTGGAAGAAGTAGAAGAAGAATCATGTCATAAGATGGAAGTAGAAGTTGTGAATATTAGAAAGAAGGTTGAGAAGTCAAACACCCAAATCAAGTTCTTGAACAACTCCATGACTCTGGATGAGATCTTGGATAGTCAGAGATCACCAAATGACAAATATGGTCTTGGATACAACAAGGAATAAATCAATACTCCTAAGAAGCCTGATGCAGGTCCTTCATTTGTAAAAAGGGAAAGCATGTATGACTCGGGTTCTTCATGTTAAAAGAATGAAAGCAATACTACAATATTTAGAATATCAGATCAAGGAAAGCACCCAAAAGCTACTCATACACCTCAAAGTAAGTTTAGAAGAGAGACACCTTCATGGATGAATCAAAGGAGGTATGAGAGTGTTTATAACAGTTATTGTTTTTTCGTTATGATGAATATGGTCATAAAAGCCTTGGATTGTAGGAATCATAGAATAAAAATGAAGTTGCAGTAATATAAGATCAGAGAACAAAGTTCAAGAAACCATGACACTCACAAATGTGGATAGCAAAGACTGAACAAATGAACATGAGTGAAGTTAATTGTTACAAAAAGAATTGCAGTCATGTGACAAGCATAGTATAAAATTTCTCAGACGAATTTAGAGAAATGTACTAGTAAAGAAGAATCTTGGATAAAGACAGATACATCTGGTTAGAGATTGATGAGAATCAATGGGCAGATCCAAGGGTTGTTTGAAAAATATGAGCTACAATTGTCCAGTGTTCTAGTAGGACAGTGACATCCGCAGCAGCAACATTCTGATGTACAAAATGATATACATGACATCCTGTAGAGATAACAAGAGGATAAAACTTTTCAGAAAGAGATAAGCTTTTAACTAAGGGGGAGAATAATCAGAAGTAGAGAGAGAAGAGTGACAGGGGGATTCATTCAGTTATGACAAGAAAAGGTTGATGAAGGAGTCCTATTACGAGAGTGAGCAATATTGAGTCTGCTACAGAGGACACAGCTGCAGCTGAAGATGAACAGGTCCAATAATCAGAAGGAGAAGACTCGTATTTAGATTCAAATACTCTGCAGGACTCAAATAAGAGAGTCCATCCTGTCAGGGAGAGTTTTTGTTGGTTGACTATATGACACCTTCGAAAAGTATTGCAACAGCTCAAGGGGAGCATTTTTTCTTTGACATTGATGTCAAAGGGGGAGAAAAGGTGTGGTCTAGATGCTACAGTTGGAGGTCTAAGTAGAACAGTGCAGTCCTTCAAGGTTTCCATCAATGCCAAAGGGGGAGATTATTGGCATGTTTATAGGCAGAGTGTGCTTGTCATTGATGGCAAGAACAACAATGACGATGACATGTTTACATGTAAGAACAACAACGACGTTGGCATATTGGCAACAATGATGACAAACATGAAAGAAACAATGATAGTATTGGGAGTGATGAGACCATGAGAAATTGTTGTCTACCAGCTCAGGAGGACGAGCACAGGGCACATAGTTGGAGTTTCTAGATAGCTAGAGGTTATCATGAAGGCTGCATGGAACATTCATAGGATTCCTTAGAATCCTTGTGTTTGCAGAAGGAATCAAAGATCAGGAGGAAGAGCACAGAGTTTTACGCAGAGCACAAGTGTGCGCCAGGGTCGAGGTTAACTTCATTGCCAAATCTTAGGAGAGATAGAGTTTTTAGAAATGCAAACGAATCCCAAAGTGATCAGGACTCGCAGAAGGATCAAAGGTCGAGGGATTTGACACTTAGAAATTCTTCCAAGCTGGGAGTAAGCGTAATCTTAGGAGGAGGAGCGACATTGGTCGTTTGATAGAACACTGTGAAGAATATGGACCATTAGATCAAGAGTCCAGACAAGAGGAATGAGTGCACAAGAGAGGAATAGATCCCATCCATTGGATTTGAGCACAAAGGACCAGTAACCGTTAGATCCAGTGGATTTTCAAGGAGGATAATCTCAGGAGGAATACCCGACAACTGTCAGATTGAATTACTGGAAGGGAAGGCTAAGAAAGGGATGAAATCTGAGATCTCGATCATCCGAATACCTATTAGTTGTTGGATCAAATCCAAATTCCCATCAGTCGTCGTATCATTTTAAAGTTGAAGGATAGGATAAGAGGGACTAAAGGGTTGATAATTTTATTATCCAAATAAACTTCAATTGTCAGATCAAAACCGAATTCTCGTCAGCCGTTGGATCATTTTCGAGTGGAAGGATAGGATGAAATAGAAGAGCTGCATCCTAGACAAATCAAACCATTGATCTAAGAGCTTGATCATACAAATATCATTCGTTTCGGGTCTAAATATGTGAGGAGTTTATGCTCTGGAAAAATCTCACTTCAAGTTTCAAGTTGAGATTTGAAATCTCCGAAGTTCGGAGAGAGGAAATACGTTCTCAATCGTCAGATCATCTGAAGAAGATTGCAACCATCATATCATCTGAAGAAGACCTCAAGCGTCAGATCGTTCGAAGAGAATCTGGGCCATCTGATCCTGAGCGTCAATTTGAGATTTGAAATATCCGAAGTCCGGAGAGTCGGAGAGCCAAAATAACTCCTCGACCGTCGGATCATCCGAAGTAAATTTCGACCATCAGATCATTCTGAAGTGGAAGGACATGATAATTTAGAATAAGGGCGTGCTAATATCAATGACTGATAATCGAGCACTCATATCTATGGTCAATGGG
>ML810809.1:62994-93524 GCA_009831015.1 Picea engelmannii | reverse complement strand
TACATTGCTCGAAGTTATTATTAGCATTCGTTTATTGTTAGATTAATGAATAGTTTAAAATTAGAGCATCTTACTTTGTTTTCTGTAATGTTATATAGTTTTCTGTTACTTGGTTTAGTTTCTGAGTCACATTAAAATAGATAAGTTTTTGATTAGGTAGATGTTTTAAATCAAAGTTACTTTTGAAGATAGTTTAAAAAAAAAGTATTTTGGTTCCATAATTAGTATAGAACTTAGATTCGTATGCTTCATAGAATCTAGATATTTAGTATTAGAATTTTGAATATTGAATAGAATTAATGAATTTGAAATATTTGCATCAAAGTAGTTTGAATGATTTTTAGATTAGAGAAGTAAATTAGATTAGGATAGGCTCTAGTCCTGCACATACAGTGTTTGTGCCTCTAAGTTTACCTCCCTGGGTTGACATTTTATGTAAGCTATTTATAGAGATATAATTAGCCCAACAACAAGGTTAAAGGACATGGTCCTCCTCATAAGATATTGAGGCACATGTCTAAAATTCCAAGGATTCAAAGGCTCTTTCGTTGCAAACAATTATCCATGTTTAAGGGGTGTCATGCCTCATATAGAATTTATCTAGGAGTTATGTGAATCCTAGAAGCTTCAATAGCCATGAGGCATATACATGATACATGTTTCGATAAATTCAAGGATGAAGTATAGAGCCTTTGGTTGAGCATGTCTATGGATTGAGTTAACCCATATTCCCTCCAAAACACCAACTATTATGTTTCTCTAGTGGTAGTGATCAATAATAATACCCCCCCATGGTTGTCCGTGAAGAATGAACATCTTATGTTGGCTTTTTCAGTCCCAAGTAGAAGACAAGTAAAGAGAATGGATGTCTACATCCAACCATTGATTGATGAATTTAAGCAATTACAGGAAGGGATACATGTATATGATGTATTAAGACCCATCCCAATGGAGAGGTATTTTATGTTGTATGGGATATGTGCGTACACCACACATGATTATCCAAGACTAGGAGTTTTCTCCAGTAATCATGTTCATCGATTTGTTTATATATGTAATTTTATTTGGCATACTTCACTTGGTGAAACTATATTTTTGACACTTACATGCTATGTATATGTTAAAATCGCATGTCTTCTAACAAAAGGGTATCATGGATGTAAATGTTGTGGACCTTCAAGAAATGATAGGTAGTCCAATGACCTAAAAAATTCGGTGTACAACTGTTCGAGGGTATTCCTCCCAGAATACCACCCTTATAGAAGAGCTACATATGATTTCAATGATAAACCAGAGAGAACACTGTGATATGAAATAATGACACTGACAAATTGGAATAGGGAATATGATACAAAGAAGGAGAAGGAAATGGAATAATTCTTTGATTAAAATGGGGAACTAATATTTGATGATCCTGAACTTTTTGACACCTACGTTGAGAAAATTCCCATTGGGATGAAACAAAAGTCTTTGTTTTATGAGCTTCCATATTGGGAGAATCTTAAGATTGGCCAATTATTGGATCCCATGCATATATTAAAAAATGTTTCATATTCTTTATGGAGGCACATATCTTGGAATAAAAGTGACACAATGGATGTCAAGAGAGATCTTATTTCTTTGAATACTATAAAGACACATTGGCCAAGAAACGAAATTAGAGGAGAGGTTGTTCCCTCTTGATATTTTAAATGAGGTGATGTTCCATGGATTTTGAAGAAAGATGATATTTCTATGGAAAATGATGCTATATTGGGTGTGAAGGCACCTTCTTTATATGGGTCAAATCTACGACACTGCTTCATTGTCGATGGGAACTTGTCGGGGTTGAAATCACATGACCATCTAAACCTTCTAGGGTATGTATGATGAATACATGATTATTCTAGTTCTATACTAATGTTAAGAAAAATATGCTATGCACTCACAATTTTATGGAAATTAACGATGTGTGTGTTTATTTTGTAGTGTTACTATCCTTTATTTGTGCGTGGTTGTGTGAACCATGACTTCCCCTCAGACTTGCAATGTTCCATATCAAAATTATATGCATTTGTACGTTGAATCACATCAAGGGATATTCATATGGATAACATTCCATGGTGGCACTGAGAGATCGCTGAGATTGTTTGTATGTTGGGAAGGAATTGCCCACAAGTTTTATGGACTTGCAAATACAACTTCTAATTCACCTACCTAATGAGGTTGAATTATCTCGGGTGTTGTCATGTCGTTGGATGTTATTCTTAGAGAGGTACATGAAAACATTGAAGGGGTTTGTTTAACAAAGGGAAAAACTAGAGGGCTCTATGGCAGAGGGGTACATAGTATATGAGTTGTTCTATTATTCCAATGAGTACATCAAGAAAATTGATGACATATAAGGGGAAGTCATTTGGGATGACCATCAAGATGAGGAAAAAAGGGAATGGGAGCTACTCTAAACAAACTGAAAAAGGCGCTTGATAAATAGTAAGTCAGTTATATTTTGTCAATTCAATATAGAGAATTTGTTTACATTGCAGCTGATAATATATTTTTCATCCCATTCTATTTGTTTTGAATTCTTTTATACATCAACAAATTTAGGAATTTTGACGCCATCAATAAATTTCTTCTTTAAGTTGATAATATATATTTGATCTCATGCTATTCATTTTGAATTTTTTGTATACATCAATGGATTTTGAAATGGATTCCATATATAAAATTTTTCTCTACAACGCAGGGGAAACACAACCATGGGTCACATTGTATGAAGATAAAAGAAGGAAATGGACAGTGACATGAAAGCATTTAAACAATTGAATGGTAGAAACATGCCTTATCCTAATCATTTAAAAGAAAATATGCCAAAAACATGTCCTAATAGTTGGGTGGCTGACCAGATACAAGAGAAATATGCGGTGTCCAGACGTAACCCATGTGGAGAAGATATGGATGCATTAAACATATGGATCAGCTGCAACAACTCTCTAATACTCTGAGTACCACATTCTAATTATAATATTTCACATTTGAATTGTAACATGTATTATGCTTTTATTAATGCTTCTATTATTAGACATATGACACCGCCCTTTGTTCACATTTTTATAGGTTCATTTCTTCCCATCTGTGTGGGAATATGGACATGATTTTCCCACTGTGTATGATAATGAAGTCCACATCACACAAGAATGTGGAGTGGAGGTTGAGTTCAACCAATCTATTTTGTTAGTCACCATGATGAAAACTTGATAGAGGGGAAGTTAGGTTACATTGGAAAGATAGAAGAGATCATGCAAGTGGACTTCTCTTCATTTCAATGTGTTATTTTTTGTTGCAAGTGGTGGGATACCTTGGACTAGAGAAATGAAAAGGAATATCATGATAGTGGGATAATATGTATTATCTCTAAAGAAATGTGGGTTGAAAGTAAGGAGCCTTATGTTTTCACAAAACATTGCAACCACGTGTTTTTTTACCCAAATGTGTTGGATGGGGATTAGTGGTTCGTATTGAGACATGATCCAAGATCTAAACAAATTTTTGAGAACACCAATGTTACAATGACAAGAGAGGAAGATAATAAGGGTGATGGAAACAAAGACCGATTTCATGTAAATGATTTGTTACATTTATATTGTGTATGTGTCCTTTTATTATGGGTATCTATAACGAACAATTATTCTTTTTTTTTTCCCTTCATTTTACAATTATGTTGGATATGAAAAGTTAACAATCATTTACAACCACCATATTGAAAATACATTAAATATACGTACAAGCATAAGATTTGGTTTTTATATATTTCTATTGTCATATTTATTATTTCTTATAGGAAATTTATGTTGTATTGTATTAGAATATATTTATGTTAAGATTTGAATCACTAAGAGTTAATTGAGATATCACAAAGTTGGTGGCATACTATAGTAAATATTTATTTTAAATTATATTTTATTTAACGAAAAATGAATATATTAAAAAATATTTAAACCTCAAAATTTTTGTTGTTTGAGAAAATCAAAATTCAAACAAATATATACTTACTTTGATGGAACTTCTAAGGACAATTCCAACAAAATAACTTCGTGTAACATATACGGTACTTGTGGTGTACTTGGAATTACCAACTTTGATGGCATTCGTCAACTTAACTAGGCCTTCACCTATTCCACTCCATCCTTTAATTTTATAATCATATAAACTTGTATTAATAATTCTTTTGTCATTCTCCTTGAAATAAGTGTTAATATAAGAAGGACATGGAAATTCTAAAAGAGTCTTTTTCTAGAGCCTAATCAAAATTAATGAAATTTGTAATGATCCATACTTATCTACAAGTATAAAATCCTTGGTCAATTTTACTAATTCTTAAAATACTAATTATAAAATGTTGGGTGATATTATTTTTTAATAAAAGATTCATAAAATATGTGTAGATCAAAATGTATTACTATTCTCTATATTTATTATTTTAAATTTAATTGAATAAATTTCATATATTATAGTAGTTGGATAATATAAATTAATAAAATAATTGAAAAAGTTAAATATTAATAAAATATAATCATTGTTATTTTAGTAAACAATTATATTATAACTTTTTCTTGTAATCTTTGAATAATAAAAACTAAAAAATAACATTATTATTACATCATCAACATTATTATTAGTGAATAATTATGCTATACTATTATTATTACAATATATGAAAAATGCATAAATATTCAAATCACAAACATTTCACTGATCATGTTTAAGTATTTTTGTTTTTAAACATGTTTAATCAACATATTGTATATTGTTGCACAACAAACAATTCACCTTGAACAACAATTAAACATTATACATCATTAATGGTTATAACGTTTTGCAATCACAATCCAAATTAAACGCTTTCATAAAAGTCAAGTTAAACATTATATGACAACTATAAATTTAAATGAGTGATACATATCAAATTTCACTTAAAGACAAATAAATCATTAACAATGTTCGTCATTAGCATACTCATATTACATTTTATAAATCAAACAACAACAACAACCACAACATTATAGGAAAACCATAATATACATGAGTGATATACATATGAATATACATGTCAAACACACATCTCAACAAAATATGCAATAAACATGTCATATATAAATCTCTTGTCAAATATAAAACAATAAGTATACATGTAAATCAGTACCACTACTAGATAGGCCCACCACCAGAGATAGGTGCATCAGTGTCTCTGCTACCATAGGTAGATCCTCTATCAAGAAAAACTATCTCATAAAAAAATGTCAACATAAGTGCACTATCAAGTGTCTCTATATAAATATCATAAATATGTGCATCAACAGTACCCAATGTGATCATAGTGTCCAAAGCATTAGAAGCTTGTGATACATGTGGAGGATGAGGAGGAAGAGGGGCATCGATGGATGATGACACATGTAGACTAGGAGAAAGACAATGATCAATGGATGGTGACACAAGTAGAGGGAGAGGGGGAGGAGGGGGAGGAGGAGGATTGGATGTGGATACAGGTTCAAAAAAATGTGGAGGGGAAACAAGAGGAGGAGGAGGAGACATGGATGGACGATTGGTAGATGCTTCAACTCACTCATGTGGAGGAGAATCAGGAGGAGGAGGAGGATCATGTGGTGGAGTAGAGGATGTGGATGGCTCTTTTTATGAGCTATATGTAGTGTAATCATGAGCCCCATACCTCAACGTATCGATGAGGTTAACCGCAACAATAGTATGACACATCAACATCATCATGTCATGAGGAAAACACCTCCATGTATTAGAGAGAACCTCTACCCATAATATGTCTCTAGGGAGATAGGTACCACTCCATGAACAATCATGACATGGCATAGCTCATATGCCACCTCTAGCCAGACTCTCAAATCTGGCATGTGTGACATGTGGGGTCTTGGTAATACTGAAGGTTTATCCTCTTCCTCCTCCATCACCTCATCCTCATGTTGGGGAGGTGCATTCCCGACATATGTGTCATTATCTACAAAACAATAGATGATAATTATAAGATAATTGAAAAAAAAATGTTACAATAAATTACATGTGAATTAAATAGGACATAAAAATATGCAAATAGATTGATAAAAAAATAACGATAATATTACCTCTATCATATGTTGGATCCTCTATTATAAATCAGATGTTTGGACATCCTCTCCAATATATCCCTACATACATGTACTCTATAATATCGAGGACATTATCGTCCTCGCTAGACACTAAATCAATAACCGACCTCCCCACCATAGTAATGAGATACTTAGACTGACCCTTCTTTTCCATCAACTTCCCCTGCATGTGAAAATGAACATCAAACATAGGCCTAATAGGAAAGTGGGGTACCATTAACTGAGTGGCATGAACCCTCTCAAAAAATAGTGTATACAACTCAGACGTGAATGGGAAGAATCTCGTCCTAGAAAAAATAGAGAGACAATGATCTAATGCATGACAAAACTGTCTCAAAAAAATATCCACCCACCTAATCAATCAAGGCTCCCACAATAAAATATCGACATAATACAACATAGTTCAACTAATGTTCTTCCCACCATAGCTATACTGTGATAGTGACAAGAGAATATACCACAGACATATAAGGTCCTCTCTCTTAAATGCACCTATCCACAGTTGACCACATTTAACTTGAAACTACGAAGGCAAAGTAATATCTGAACTGAAATATCTCTGCACATATGCTAGATGGGTCTCTCCAGTAGCACCGAGAGATAGAACATGGAAATGGGGAAAATAAACCCCACTCCTAGAGAACCGAGTGTTAAATACACATCCTCCTCCATGAGATGATACCACATATCTGAACTAGCCTTGAACCACTGTCTCTCATGATCCCATCAATGAATCAAATGCTATAACAATGCAAAGCTCCCCCTAAGAGATCTTCCCTCCTGATAAAACTTCAGGAGGCCAATATCCATAAAAAGGTCATGGGTATGTTGTGAAATAGGGCGAGGGTAATCCTCCATATCCCTCTCCCTGGCCTCCCACTCAGGAATAAGAGCATATGTCTCAACTCACTGACTCCACACCTCCTCCTGATCTTGTCGTCATCATCTCTGATTCACATACAAATATTATGAGGCACATATATAAAGATAAAATAAATTGAAATTATAAAACAAATAAATGTATAAATGATGTGTATTATAAAAAATCCAAAATAAATTTTTTCTTGCAAAGAAATCTTTAAAATAAATCACTGCACCCCCAACAATTCATATCCCTTGTGGTCGATGTGTTATCTCAAAACAAAAAAACTGCTAAGTGGTGTGTCCCATATGACTATATGCACTGATGGATTTATTTTAACAGTACCTGTTCATCTCGTTGAAGTAGTGTGATAGGTTACTATTAATGCACTGACACCGCCATGATAGTGGAGCACTGATGTTTTGTACATCAGTGCGTTGTAAAGGATAGAGAACTAGGCGAGAGACTCTTGGATGTGAAAATTAGGGAAATATACGTCCCAGTGCGTTTCTGTATACAATATTGGTGTGTTGGATTACAATTGTGGCATCACTACATTAAATTTTATAAATCATTATGTTAGCAATGTTGTTAGTTAAGTGAAGTGTATAGGTGGGTAATATTAAATGACACTAGTGCGATTTATTCCATGAATGTATTATTTTCATAACGTATGGTGGTTTATTTGAAAATTGAAGTTCCAGGGCATTATGTGTTTGGTTCAGATCGATGCGATTGGGTAAAATTTATGCACCGCTAGGTTAAATTTTCATATAACATTGAGCCAGTGGTGCGGTTAAATATGTGAAATGTGCTGGTGTGGGTAGAAGCCCATTGTGCACCGATTTCAGGGAGTTTCGAAGGACATGCTACATTGTAAGGGATAGATCATTGGGAATGAGGCATCCAATGAGACGCTCCACTATGAAAATTTGGGCAATATATGTCCCAATGTGTTTCTGTATACATTACTAGTGCATTGGATTACAATGGTTGCACCTCTACGTTAAATTTTATAAATCGTTATGTTAGCAGTGATGTTAGTTGAGTGAAGTATAGTGGTGCATAATGTTAAACAACACTGGAGTGATTTATTCGGTGCATGCATGTTTTTTATAAAGTATGACAGTGCATTTGAACATTGATGCATTGAGGCATTAGTTTTTGGGTACGCCCCGATGTTGTTGGTTAGAATTGGCGCATCACTAGGTTTAATTTTATAAATTTTTGATCTAGCATTGCGATTAAGGAAGTGAAATGTCTCGGTGCGGGTAGAAGCCCATTGCGCCCCCGTTTCAGGTTGTTCCGAAGAACGCACCGCTTTGTTTCTAATATTTCATCGATGCACTTGAGTGAACCACATTGATTAATACATTTATGTGGTGCACAGGAGGTGGTTCTCATTGTGTATTTAACATAATACACACTATGTTAGGGCGAGCTAAACCGTTCAGGCACATCGCACGAAATTGAAAAACAAATTGAAACAACTCACAAATTTCATACTAATTTGTAATTTTGAATGGATGAAAATGAAAATAGGAAGGTAATAAATAATTTACTTGGCCTCTTCTATCCTGAGGAGGCATGATTGCACCGTTAAGATGAAATGAAAATTTGTGGTAATTTCCAAAATTTGGAAATGTGTGGAATCCACCAATGGAGATATTCAAGTCAATGTAGAGCACCAGAAATGGGGCGTCTTAGGAAGAAAGGTGAGCATCGGTGCTTGCTTGAGAGTTTGGAAGCATGGGATGCAATGTAACAATGAAAATCTATTTGGTATTTTTTTTTTAATTTACTATACCTCAGTGCGCCTTTAGACATATAGGAGCACCGATGTGTGTTCTTCAACAATATCGATGTGTTTTATTCGGTGCTTATAATTTTATTATAAATTGGTGGTGCGTTTAAACATTGACTCTCTGGGGCGTTATGTTTCAAGTATTCCTTAGGGCGATTGATTAAACTTGGTGTGTCGTTAGGTTAAATTTTATAAATAATTGAGATAATGGTGTGGTTAATGAAGTTTAACACACCGGTGCAATTATAAGTTCATTTTTCACCGGTGTCAGGGCATTTCCTAGGACACACCATTTTTTATTTTATTTTATTTATCGTGGTGCGCTAGCTTGAATGACGTCAATGCAGACATATATAGACACCCCGACAAAGGTGCTCACTATGGTGCTATGTTTTAGATATACCCTGGGGAGATTGATTAAACTTGGTGCACCGGTAGGTTAAATTTTATATATCATTGAAATAGCGGTGTAGTTAATGAAGTGTAATGCACCAGTGCAGGTATAAGCCTAGTTTGCATTGGTGTACGGGTGTTCCGAAGAACACACCGCTTTGTTTTTTGGTAAATTTTCATGGTGCTCTAGCTTGAATGACACTGGCGTGGCCATATATTGACACACCATCGATGGTGCCCACTGTCTATTTAACACAATACACACCACTTTGGGGTGAGATGAGTCATTTAAGTGCACTGTACAAAATTAATAAAAAAAAATGCCAAATTTCAAGCTAAATTATAATTTTGATTAGACGAAAATGCAAATAGGAAGGTAATAAATAATTTACCTACTCTGTTGTGTATCGAGGAGGCATGGCTACACCTTTGAGAGGAAATGAAAATTTGTGGTAATTTCCAAAATTTGGAAATGTGTGGAATGCAACAATGGATCTATCAAAGTCAGTGTAGAGCATCGGAAATAGGGCGTCTTAGGAAAAAATATGAGAACATGTGCTTTATTGAGAGTTTGAAATCACGGGATACAATGTAACAATGAAAATCAATTTTGTATTTTTTTTATCTACCCTACCTCAATGCGCCTTTAGGAAAATAGGCGCACCTATGTGTGTTGTTCAATAGAACCAGTGTGATTTATTCGATGCATGTAATTTTATTATAAAGTATGGAGGTGCTACGAGAACATGGACACATCGGGGCATCATTGTTCATGAAACTTCTGGTGCATCAATTTCTTAAAGGTGCACCGATTAAAAAAACCTTCGCAAAAACCTCTCATGACATGCCTCCACTATGAGAGTTATGGGTTGATTGAACATTTAAGCCCTAATGTAGTAGTTTTTAAATGCACATTGGTTCGTATGTTCCATAAAGGTGCACCGAAAAAAAACCTTTACAAAAACCTCAAGCCACCCCCCTCTTCTAACAACCTCCGCTACAAACAATTAAGGGAATTATTTTTCGGGGAGGTTCCATAAAAACCTCTGCAAGAAGGTGATCTCCTTGTAGTGGGAGTTGGTTGGGCATGAAACTATGGTTGTTTTGGAAGCTTTGGTACAACAATTATGGAAGCATTATTTTGTGGAGGAGGGGGAAGCAATACTTGTTGATGTTCATTTGGAGGCCTCCACCATTGTGGAGGATTAATCCACTGGAGGTTTTGCATTGGGGGTTGGGATTCAAATGGTTGACGAGGGGGATTGATAGGCTAACTTAGTTATTTCCATTGGTTTTTCATGGGTAAACTTAGTAGTTGGACTAGGTTGGTACCAAAGTTGAGAAGGAATTTGTGAGTTATAACAACCAAAGTATTGAGTATGAGTGTATGTCATACCTTGCTAGAATGGTCTAGGTTATCTTAGTATTCTTTGGTTTATGAAGCATAATGGTTCCACATTCTTTTCATCCCCTTGATATGCATATTTTACACATGGTAGAGAAAGGAATTTGTTATTTGGATTTGGATATTCACATATTGAGTGGGAATTCATTTCTAAGATGCCTCCTGTTGCATCCGGGGAAAAAAATGGCCAAATCCCTATTTTCTTCTTCTTGACCATCAATGTGTCCATCTGCATGGATAGTGAGTAAAAAATATTGGTTTTCATGTCTTCTAATAAACCTTCTATATCATCATTAGTAATGGTTTTAGGATGAGATGACCATGTTACCATACCCTTACAATTTCCACCTTTGTTCCTAGTTGATTTGGAGTAGTATTGAATAATTTCTTGATGTCACCATATATAATTGAAATATATCTGCACTTGAAAGGTGATTCAGTGTCTCCATGATTTCCTCTCTTACCCATTTGAGCGAGAAAAGTTTTAGTGAGTCATCATCCAATGTACAACTATGAGCTCTCTTGTAGCTAAGTTGAAATCTTTCCTCATAGTCGTCCATGGATTAATTCTCCCCTCAGGTCATTCAAAATATGTCATCTCTTGTGTCCCTTGATTTGCTTATTTTTCTATCTTTGGGAGGTATTCTCACTAGAGCAGAGGTTCTAGGAATGTAGTGATTTTCATTGGCACTAGTTTTGACTTTCATTTTAGTGAAATCGACCTAGAAATGAGGCTAGGAACTCATGGAAAAGTTGATGGGATTTGTCGGTTTGTGTGGGGGTGCCACACCCACAAAGAGGAATACAATATTCTATTTAATTGTTGATTTTAGGAATGGATCCTAAAATCACTTATTGGACTCATATATAAAGGAGAGATGCCATTGTGACATTACATCATTAGTGTGCATAATGGAGATAGCATAAGTGAGTCTGCACTTGTGCTAGGAGGCTTGGTGATTTTAGCAAAGGGAAACTATGATAGGGGAGAAAATATAGCCTCAGGTTGAGGACTCTCTATTTTATTTTCTTGGTAGGGAAAGGAACACCTCACATGTGGGAGAGAGAGACAACCTCAGAAGGAAGATATTGTATGAACTGGAGCAAGTTGTATGAAGTGTTCATACAATTTTCGCATGTGCGCGGATTATACTGGGAACAATATCATACATACGGAAGTTGTTGTAGGAAAAATCACATACATCCGTACAAGATCTTCTAGGAAGGGATAGGTCCATACATGCTAACAATGGGTGACCTCAACATGTTGTACAGGTTGTTTGAACCAGATTTGTGGGAAGAGAATATTTCTAGAAGATTTGTCGTGGTTTGGTTTTTTGATTTGTATGGTTATTGGAGAACAAGTTTGTTCTCAGTTTTGGTAATTTTGGAGGACAAGGCTGTCCTCAAATTTTGGTGATATTGTATTGGTTGGGAGGGGTGTTTTTTCCCTCATGATTTCTGATGATAACAAGATTACATAACTGAAATTGTGTTTCATATGTGTTGATGATTCATCTCTCATCTTTTGTGTTTCTGCTTCATATGTTTTCATTCAATCATTTTTAGTGTAGAATTGTTCAGTGATAATAGATAGGCTGTTATTGTTGGTTCACTAGGAAGAAATTTCTCAGATCTGAAAATTAGTCACATAGAGTTGCATGTGAAAAATTGGCATGGTTTACAATAGTCCTTATACTTGTTACCGGAATCTTACTTCATTTTGCCCCAACTAGTGATGATGTTCACTTCTAGGCTCATGAATCACCTCAAGGATGTTTCCTTAAATGTAGAGGGAAAGAGCTTGAGATTCTACTCATATCAGGTGTAATCATAAGCCCTGTAAACAACTACAAACTCAAATAAAAAGGTATCAAGGTATTTTGTAGTAAGGCCATGGAAGTGAGGAAGAGCATATGGATTGATGTGTTTCACATTTGTTTCCCTACTAGTTTCCCGAATAGGGAACCAAAATAATTTTTCTTGGTCTTCGTCATTATCCATTGTATGGTGAGATGGGGATCCTTCTTCTTCTTAGATTTAAAAAAAAAATCTTGCTTCCTCCTTTGAGAAATCCACAAAAAATTATGTTCCCTCTTGGAATGCTACCTCACAATCAACTTGTTGCTTCTCTTGATTACTTGGACTTGGTTCAGTGGTGGGGGTTTTATGTAAGAATTTTCCTAATTTATCCCTAAGTTGAGGCATGCCTCATGAAACATATTTAAACAAAAATACAATCTACTTCATTTTTTTCTTGATAAAATGGTGAAATGCATGCATTTTAAAACATTTTTTTTCCTTTTGACAATAAAAATGATAAAGAAATGTATGCATTATTTAGCACCTCCTTGGAAATGATGCCAAAAAGTGGTGATGGGAAAAATAATAGAAACAATAATTTTGCACTCAGCTCACAAATTTAAATGTTAACCCTAGGTTTGTACAAACTTGAGAGGTATTGTGCACTATATGTGCAAACTCCATACACACATTTATATACAAAGAGAAACCATGTCTATCTAGGAACTACAAAGGATACTTCAACAAGGAAGGAGCAATAATAATCACTAATACTATAAAAGAAAATTTTGAAATCCAATTGAAAAGGAAGCTACAAATTACTTGAAAGGAAGGCTATAACTACTTGAAAATAAAGCTACAAAACATAATTTAAGGGATCATATAACCTAATGACTAATCCCTACTTATCCTGAAAGTGGAAAGCTAGGGTGAAATACTGCAAGGAGTAGAATGAAAGGATACAAATCCATGTGAGATAATATAGGTTGTTGATCCAAAACCAAGAAGTAAAATTGCCAGAAAACAAAGTTACATCTACTTAAACTATTCTAAGGAAAATAGAGAAAATCCTACAATACACTATTCTATTGCAGAAAATGAAATAAAGCATGATAACAAAAACTAATCCCTCCTAAAGTAAGATTGAAGTAATCCATGGCTTATCTTATATCTTCTAGTGATGCAAAAAAAACATAAACTTCCCAAACAATGTGTTGGAAACTATGCTACAGGAAATAGATTATCATTGTAAGGTTGCTACATGAAATGAAATATAACTGTAGAAAATAAAGTGTTGTTACAAGAAGTGCAAGAATCTATGCTACACACATAATGTAAGTGAAATGAGATAAATGAGAGTGAAAATTAAGTAAATAAAACATGAAATGATGATGTATGAAATAGATCACTACTACAAGAAACATATTGTGTATGCCAGAAATGTAGAAATCATGCACAACCTAACTTATGAATGAAATGAACTATAAAATGTTGAAATTAAAAGAAATGGAACATAGTACAGAGGTCCCTTGTGTAACCTTTAGTGGGCCCTACCTAAAGATCTAGTAAGGAACCTTAAAAACTACAACTGAAAACAAATCTGAAAGTGCAAATTCTCCATTAGCATATTATCTCAAAGACATAAATACATCTTAGGAAGTTCTCTAAGAATATCAAATTCTTGAAAAATGACTACAAATTGACTAACTCCTCAAGGATAGCTCCTACCACATATATATATACTAAGAGGGTAAATCAATCAACCCTTCAATCACTTCTTGATTAAAGGGTTTGTGTCACCCAAGATCCCTACAATCAAAGTCCCTAGTTATAGGGATCAAATCACTTGACAGAATTCCTCTCCTGAGTCAGCAGTTCAAATGGGTTATCTAGATATAGTGTTTTAAAGGCTTGGAAGCCTATGAAAGGCGACGAGGGGACACAATCCCTCTTTTTCCTCATGCCATGCTGGAAAAGAGTCCTTTGGAGATTTAACCTCCCTGGAGCATGTAGGCATGAAAATATCCATAGCATTATGAAATCAATAGTTAAAATTAGATGTAACACATACTTTGTTAATCAACACATTACATTCATCACTTAATTGCACAAAACCATATTCTATACTAATTATGGTAAAAAGGAAAGTTCATTTGGTACCAAAAAATAGTTGTCAAAATGGATAAAACATGGACCTTATAATCTACAATGTAGGGGCCATCAATGATCAACTTCTCATAAACCTTCGACAATTCCAAAATATTGAAATGCTTCACATCTTCATATTCTATAATCATTTATTTGAACGTCCCCGAGGTGTAGGACAGTTGGTGACATAGTGTGTTGTTAAGGCACTCTGTGATGCTAAAGTCATCCGTTCGAAACCCATGGGGACAAAATATCCAACCATGTTAAGGGTTGGTGTGGCTCATAACGAGTGCGATCCTTGGGTGATTTTGACGGCTTAGATGCCCCTGAGTCGCGGTTTCTCATCCACAGGCTAGTCTCGCAGGTCACAGACAAACTAGCAAACAAAAAAAAAAATCATTTATTTGAACAACAAGTTTTGTTTGCAATTTATTTGAAGATGATAGTGACTTTCTAGTGATATTATTAGACACACTAAGTTATATGCACATTCATAAACCATAAATGTATTCCTTAATACGTCTTTGTCTTTTTTACCAAATCTTTCGTAAAGTGATTAAGGTTTTTAACCACATCTTTAATGTTTTATCTTTGGTAACGTGATTAAGGTTTTTAATCACATTTTTAATGTTTTTTTTAAGTGTTGAAATGAGGACCAATGAAAAATTTTGTTTTAAGCAAATTTTGACAAAATTAGGTTGTTTTTCACATGAATGTCCAAAATAATTTTGACTCAAGATCTTCTACGTAACTCTTTCCATCTCCCCTTCTTCCTTTCCGAGCGATAAAATTTATAAAATTTAATTAATAAAAAATTATTCATTAAAATTAAATTAATATATTAAATATGTAAATTTCAATGTCCACCTAGAATAAAATATTTCAATATGAACATTTTATATATTTCTTTAGCAGCTATAAAATTCAATTGATAAAAAATCATTCATTAAAATTTAATTAATGTATTAAATATGTAAATTTCAATGTCCACCTAAAATAAAATATTTCAATATCAATTATATATATATATATATATATATATATATATATTCCTAAAGCAATTAAAAGTAAAAAAAATCTTTTTGACAACCCATAATGAGGGAAATGTGTAATTTCTTGTGTTCAACATGAAGTTGACAAGTGATATGTAAATACCATATTGATTGCATTACTTCATAGGCATTTTAATTTCAAATTTCGCTTACCTGGCAAGTGAAAATTTGATGACAGTCATTTGTTTTTTATGCCTATCATTTTAGGTTTTGCGCAAATTCACTAGTGTCAAATTTTTTTGTTGTTATATACAAACTTGAGTAAGTCACTTAATAATAGTGATCAAAAATTTGTATCAAAACCTCTTAATGAAAAAAAATATAAAAATAAGATACAACTATTAAAATGAAAGGGAAGTGGCATTTCAAACCTCTCAAAGCTTGTAATCTAACGGGAAACCTATACAATACTAATAATAAACATATTCATCACTATAAAAAGTTTAAAAATATTTGAACTCACGACTATAAAATTTTAAAAAATATTTTAACTCACTTAGATTAATAGATTAAGGGTAGTGGGAGTTGCACTCCCGCTGAAGTCCGAAGTCACAAGTCCATGGCTTCTTGATCTTGAAAATTTTCAGGTTCGAGTCTTGCAACCACAATGCAAACATCAGTGGGAATGGAGCTTCAAGGAGCTAATAAAATATAATGCAATCCATCATCTAGTCCAAATTGGTGGCACAATTGTCAAGATCCACAAATGAGAAATCTGGATCGACAAGTAGAAGAGGGTTGTTATAAATTTCCAAGGGATTAGCCTCAGGCTTCTTAGTGGAAATTGATGGAAAAAAATGAGAACAAAAGTTGACCGAGGAGACTAGTAAGCAATCCTCACCTAGGGAATCCTCGTCATAATGGGAAACAATGCTCAGCTAAGTGCCCACTAGAATGATCTGGATTTATCAGCAAAATGAAATGAATAACAAAATGAATACAATAACACAGAGATACGAAGAACACTAACATATATCCAGTAAACAATAACTTCTATTGAATAAATAAAATAGGTTAAAACTGTAAAAATGCAGAACTAAAAACAACTTGCTCGAATGGTGGTAGCTATCTCTGAGAAGAGATGTGGCTGCTACGTGCATCCATCTGAGAATAATGATTACAATGATGCTCCAGAGGCCTTTTTAACATTACTCATGAATGCCAAAACCCTAGACATCCAAAAACCTAACCCTAGGAGATTAAATGCCAAAAGTTATGTGGGCCCTGATGGGTAAGTTGGAACCTCAACTTCCATGGGTTGTAACTTTTGCATACGACATCCATTTTAGGTGCATGATAGCTCGTTGGAAAGGTATTTTCTAGAACTACACATTATGCAATCAAACTCTAACTTCATCTATAGTTTGATTGTGGCAAGCCAAAAAAACACTGTTTAGGGCCCCAAAACATCCCCGGAAGTACAAAAAGATGTACTGACATGAAAACTTCGAAAATAATCTATTTGGATTAGGTGGGTGGCCACCAATCTCCACCTAGAATCTGTGTAGGGCTTCAGAAAGCCCTGGAAGTGTAGAACCCACAATTACAGAAGAACATGCTATACTAAAAACTATCAAGAGGAGCCAGTTGGAATAGGTTGGTGGCCACCAATATCCACCTGGATTAGTGCTCCCCCCTTAGGAAGCAATGGTATCCATTGCGTTGAGTTCCCCCATCAGGTGAGGAAATTTATGCTGAATTTGTCTCTGGGTGAGCCACTTTCCTTGGTACAGGAGCTGTCCTGCCTTGACAACCTGATAAAGTTGGATCCTTTGCTGGAGAGTGCCCTTGACCTGTGTGTCCACTATTTGATCAGTGGATGCATGTTCCATGTAGTCAGGGTTGAGCTCTATTGTTTTCAAATGTTTTGCAATCTCCGAGGTCTCCAATAATGGTGGAAAATATGGCCGAAAGAGGTCCACATTGAACACTCGGTGCAAGCCAAGGAAGGGGGGAGTGTTGAGATCAAAAGCATTGTCACCCACAACCTTGGTGATAGTGTAATTCCCATAGAGAAAGGGACAGAGCTTCCAATGGGGCCCTATAAGGTTTTATTTCTGTAAATGTAACCAAACCTTGTCCCCCACCCGAAACTTGTGTGGTACCAGATGTTGATCATGGAGCTTCTTGTACTTAGCATTGGCTTTTTGCAAAATCTCATGGACCTGTTGGAGAATGTGTTGAATCCACTCAATTAATCTGGTGGATTTTTCAGCCTCAGACTGAACATGGGAAGAATATGTCTGTGTGGTTGTAAGAGGTAGTGCAATGTCAATGGGATACAAGGGTTAGAATCCCAGCCCCACTTGAAAGGGGCTATGGTCAGTGGAGCTATGGAGATCCTTGTTGTAGTTGTGTTGAAAATAGGGAAGACTCTCATCCCATGTACGCAGATGCTTAGAGTTATACATGCACAGGATGTGCACAATCATCCAATTGATGACCTTTGTTTGTCCATCAGTTTGAGGGTGGAAGGAAATTGATTTAGTGAGCTCAATGTCCAATAGTAACCAGAGACTCGACCAAAATGTGTTGAGGAACCTGCTGTCCCAATAAAATATGATGGCCTATGGTATCTCAAAATGGACCCACATTCGTTTGAAGAAGAGATTGGCAATATCTTCCACTGTGATCCTCTTCTTGCAGGTTGTGAGAATGGCCATCTTCAAAAATCGATCAATCACCACAAATACACAATCATTTCCTTGCTTGGTGGATGGAATGCCATACATGTAATCTATTGAGATGGATTCCCAATGCCTCTCAGGAGTAGGAAGAGGGGTTTATAATCCTTTCTTCTTGATGGCTGGATTGGAAATGGCACAGAAAGTGCAAGATTTGATATACTTGTTGACGTCTTGTTGAAGTTTTGGCCAATAAAAATGTGTTTCTATAGAACGACCATAGTTTTCTCCATGAAAAAATGTCTTGCCATCCGACTGTAGTGAGCCTCCCAAATCATCTTTGCGTGCTCTCTTGTAGGAACACATAGATGGCCCAGATGGCATAATAGCCCATCCTGAATGTGAAAATCGGTGAAATTTATGCCTTTACCCAAGAGATTATAGGTGGTGGCGAAGTCAGGATCTCGCTGATAAAGTTGGGGCCACTCAAATGCCTCATGCCCAGATGACTGGAGAATGGTGGTGAGTGTAACCATGGGAGGTCGAATGAGGTAGTCAGCGACACGATTTTTTCTCCTTGTCTTATACTTGATGTTGAGATGGAACTGCTGCACGCATGTGGACCACTTTTGATGGAAGTCGTCCTGCAACTTCCCTCGTGTGTGTATGAACTACAGAGGATTGTGATGAGTGTGGATTATTGTCTTCTATCCCATAATGTAATGTTTCCATTGACGTCAGGATTTCACAATGGAATACATTTCCTTGTCATGGGTGGGCATTTCTGGACGATATCTGAGAGTGTCTCACTATAGTATGCTACTAGATGACCTTGCTGAGTGAGAACTGTGCCTACAACATAGTCATATGCATCAGTCTCAATCTCGAACTGTTGTTGCAGATCGGGTAAGGAGAGTACTGGAGTTGATCACAAGAGATGCTTCAGATCATCAAATTCTTGTTGTTGTGCCTTCCCCCATGAGAAATTTTCCCTGCCACTTCCCTTGGTCACTTGGTTGAGGGCCCATGCAATATGGGAGAATCCCAACACAAACCGTTGGTAGAAGTTGGCAAGTCCCAAGAAGCTATGAACCTAGGTTAGTGTGGTTGGGGCTGGCCAATCACAAATGACTTGGATTTTAGTTGGATCCACATGTACCCCATGCTCATCAACAATGTAGCCCAAGTATTGGACCATGTTCATGCCAAAGGATCATTTTTCCAAGTTGGCATATAGCTTGTGTTGACGCAGAGTGCTCAAAACCTTTTGAGTATGCTGCATGTGCTCCTCCCAAGTTTTGCTGAAGATGGGGATGCCATCCAGATATACCACCACAAAAGAGTTGGTGAAGGGTCTCAATACATCACCCATCAACCTCATGAAAGTGGTTGGTGCATTTGTTAAGCCAAAGGGCATGACCATCCATTCGAAGAGACCTTCTTTATATTTGAAAGTTTTCTTCCATACATCAGTTGGTTCGATGGTAACCTGGCGGTAGCCAGACTTTAGGTCAATCTTGCTGAAGAAATTTTCCCCCTTGTGTTGGTAACTAAGGTCATCAATTTGGGGAATTGGGTACCGGTTCCTGGCTGTAATTTTGTTTAATGATATGTAATCAATGCATAGCCTCCATGTCTCATATTTCTTCTGCACTAGTACAATTGGGCTTCCACAAGGGGAGGATTTGGGTTTGATGTGCCCATTTTGAAGAAGTTCTTGGATCTGACACTTGATTTAATCATTTTACATCAACGAGCGATGATAGACTGGTCCATTAGGTAGAGGTTCACCAGGGGTTGGATCAATTGGATGCTTGACTTGGCAGTGCGTCGGTACCTCAGTGGATGAGGAGAAGATGTCTTTGTACTCTTCCACGATCCCATCCACTTGCTTCTGCTACAAAGAGAGGCTATTTATATAGGCCATAGATGTGGCAGAGACCTTTTGCTTACTATGAGCACAGATAAAAAAGAAGATGAACTTATCAGTCTATGAAATGAACTTACTGTATTGCTTAGAAGAGATTAAAGAAATAGTGGTAGGCGACGCTACCTCTGGTGTCCTGTACAATTGTCTACCCAAAGTAATAATAATACTTTGGGGTCTAGACTCATACACAACATGTCTCTTCCACAAATATGGTTGTCCTAAAATAACATCACAAACTTAAAGGGGAGAAATATCACAAAATACCTTGTTTATGAAGGGCTTGATGTCATAGGGAAGATGCCATTGTTCGCTGACGCAGAGATCTATTCCTTGGAGAAGCTAGTTGATGGTGTAGGGATGCGGGTGCAGTGTCATCGATAGGTCCAGCCACTTGACGAACTCTACTGAGATCAGGTTCTTTTGACTACTGCTATCGACAGTGAAATGAAGTGAATCCCCCTTTACCCACATTTGTGAGTGAAAGAGGCGTTCCCCGTCATCTGGTTCTTCTGGTTTGCTTGGTTGAACTTTGGTGGTAGTGACAGTGGCGCTGGCTTCGACATCAATAATACATTTCCTTTCTTTTGGATTTTAATCTGAGTCAGACTTTTCCTCTGAATCAAAAGATTTCAGCTCAGTCACTAGTGACTGCTTGGAGTGACATTCTTTTGTGTTGTGCCAAGGGATTTTATGGTATGCACACTACTTTCCCATGTCCTTCTTTGACTTCTCATTACCCTTCTTGTGTTGCGGCTTGGAATGGTTGTCTTGAGAGTGGCCATATTTTCTATTTCCCTTGTTTTGTGGGTTGGGATCGCCTTTTCCCTTCTTTGGCTTTGAGGAGTTTGCAGATCCAAATCTCTCCTCTTCTGCTTAAATTTCAGCTCAATCTTGACAACATATCTATAAGTCACACCTAATGATGTGATGTCCAGAAAATCCATTTATGTTTGAATGTATCTATGCATACAACCATGGTATTTGAGTACCAGATGTTTTTCAAAGTCTTTGATACCCAATTTGGTGCACATGGTATGGAAATTATTGGTGAAATGTGGTATTGTCTGGTCCCTTTTTTGATGAACCATGGTCCATCTTGTGTACTGGTCCTTGTAGATTCCAACAGGGTAGTATTGTTCTTTAATGGAATCTATGAAGGAATCCCATGTGGGGGTGACTGGAAATATTGCAGATTCCTCTATGGCCCTTTGCTTAGAGTAAGTATCCCACCAGTCCTTAACATGGGGGATGACCTTGAGGAGTGAAAAAGTAATATTTCCCTTGTCAGAAAAATTGTGGACCGAAAAAGTACCCTTCGAGAAGATTCAACCATTTATCTACAACATACACATCTATCAGTCCTTTAAATAAAGGAATATCAAAATTTACTTGTACCTTGAAGGGGGTTGCATGGCCGCTTGATGAATATGTGTCTCCTGTGGGCAGTTGCCAAAGGATTTGTGCAAAGTTGTCCATCATTTCATTCCTTTGTCGCGCAAGGGATTCCTCGAGAAAAATTTTAAAATTATCTCCTGGTCCAACATCTTTCTTCTCATCCCCCATGGATTGTTGTCAGGCTCGACATGACCAATATTACAAAGGATCGACTGGTTTGAGTCCCAACTTCTTGTACCCACATCTTGTTAGTGACCTGCACGAAGAAAAATAAATGAAGAGCAGACCTCTCTGATACCACTGATCCGGATTTATGAGTGGAATGAAATTAATAACAGACTCAATACAGTAACATAGATATACAAAGAAAAAAAATAGATATACAATGAACAATAACTTCTATTGAATAAATAAAATAGGATGAAACTGTAAAACTGCAGAACTGAAAACAACTTGCTGGAATGGTGGTAGCTATATTTGAGAAGAGGTGTGGATGCTACGCACATCCATATGAGAAAAATGATTACAGTGAGGCTCCAGAGGCATTTTTAACATTACTCATGAATGCCAAAACCCTAGAAATCCAAAAAAATAACCCTAGGAGATGAAACGCAAAAATTTATGTGGGCCCTGATGGGTAATTTGGTACCTCAACTTCCCAGGGTCATAACTTTTTCATACGACCTCCGTTTTAGGCGCATGATAACCTGTTTGAAAGGTCTTTTCGAGAACTACATATTATGTCTTCAAACTCTAAATTTGTCTTTAGTTTGATTGTGGCAAGAAAAAAAAAACATTGTTTAGGGCCCCAAAATGACACTGGAAGTACATAAAGATGTACTGACATGACAATTTCCAAAATAATCCAGTTGGATTAGGTGGGCGGTCACCAATCTCCACATGGAATTTGTGTAGAGCTTCAAACAACCCTTGAAGTGTAGAAACCACAATTACAAAGAATTACAGAAGAACGTGTTGAACTAAAAACTGTCAAGAGGAGCTAGATGGAATAGGTGGGTGGCCACCAATATCCACCTGGTTCATAAAAATTATGACATGTACTAGTGAAACGTCAATTTGATGGGTTTGGATTTTACATGTTAATAAATGTTGACGTGTAGATTTGGTATCTACCTGTCAAATACATCTTAAATTGAAAAAATACATCTTAAAATACATCAAATTACAGGGTCTTTCTCGAGGCATGATATGCATCTTAATTAAGTATCTATCATACCTTAAGAAGGAACAAAAAAAAATGATTAAAATTCCTATGAAATAATGCTATCAATATGGCCTTTACATTTATAGATACAGTGTAGTTAAGAAAACAAGTACTCAAACTACACCATGAACTTATACATAATTCATTGAAGACACTAGAAATCATGCCATGTGTAGCTAAGAAAACAAGTGCTCAAACTGTAACAAGTACTTATACACACAATTCATTGAAAGGACTAACAATCGTGGCATTTTTAAAAATTTAGATGTTAATTTATTTTTAAAAGCTAGGGAAATGGGTCGAATCTGCAAATCCATCCTGCTGCAGAGTCTTAAATACTTTGCAAATACTGGATGGTTGTGAAAGCATGCTTGTATGCTTCATACCTTCGCCCATCCATGCTCCATCCTCATATTTCTCACCATGAAGTATGGCCATCCTGTCGCCACCCGCGTATGCACATATTCTGGTTGCTTCAAACTCTGGCGACTCCACCCAATCTTCCTGTCAGCCTACCTCTAGAAAATGTCGTTAACCCACGACGTTAACCCACCATGACTCCCTCATGGTTTCCCACTTCCCAATGGATAGTAAAATGGATTTTGTCAAGGACGATCAAATTTAATTGAGTTGGTGAATTCAAATTTTAAAATTCAAATGGAGGGAATGGACCTGCACCCTTCACCTATGATTATTTCTGCACATGTATTTAGCAAAAACATATTTTGGGCCATGGTTTCTCCATAACATTCCTCACCGCCAAATTCATGGTCACTCCTTCTCAGACCACTTACACAAATTCTCTGACATCTTTAGGGGCCATTATATAAGCATACAACCTCTTCTCACTACAGAGCAAGCACTGTTGTTTCTAGGCTTGTCTCAACAATAAAAAAAGGTAGTGATAGACATTAGCCTCCAATATGGAAAATCGTCTCTGGAGCGTTTTAATTCTATATTTTCTCTTTCACTTTGTCTGTATTCATCTGGTAAGGAGATGTCAGTGATATTGCTAACCAAGATTTCTTCAATGGAATTTTATCTGGTGCCTTTGATACCTGGGCAAGAAAGAACTTCTATAAATACAATGACTTCATCAATGTGGCCAATTGCTTCTCTGGCTTTGGCACGACTGGAACCTCCTATGAGAAAAAGAGAGAAATCACTCCTTTCTTCACCAACGTTGCTAGCAAGACTGACAATGGGTCTCACATACTTTCTTTTTCGAAAAATATATTCTTCAATATGACCTCTGAATTTATAGATACGATGATTCTTCCATCGACCTATAAACCTTTGAAATGGTTGTTCGAACGGAGGAAGAAGTCTATTGAAACACCTCATATAGGTTATTAGTTGTTTATCTATTTTAACAAATATAATGACTATTTGGCATGAAAGCAATATTATGGGCGTGGCCCCTTGCAACTCACATGATATTTATTTTTATATGATTGTCTAGAAATCATAAACGTCAATTGAATTCAATTATAAAGCTTTTGAATCTCATGGTATTTAGTGGATTTGAATCTGTATTGAATGCTTGGTGACTGACCATTTGTTTTTTTGTTATGAGTACATTTGCAAGAATTATAATTGGATTGCATAATGTTGATTCTGCAATATTTTAAGGAAATATTTACACTTTTTTTCCATGAAATTTTTTTCTTGAGTTTATATAAGGTATAAAATCATTTACAAAGCAATACAACAGTGTAACAGTGGTGATCTATGGACTGTGGTCGGCGCACCATAACAGTGAAAAACGGCCAATACAAACACACTAACAGCCCTGCTTCAAGGCAAGACCCTCGATCACTGTAAAAGCGCTGAGATACAGTCACCAAAAAAATGCTACAGGAGCGAACAAAGAAACTGTCAATACTATCAAAGTAGCGAGGGACGACAATCATCGATCAGTAGATGTTAAAGTAGGAAACAAGACTCTCAATCCCGCTATCACAGTGGAATATCAAGAGTCTCCCTGCCTCCCCATTTAACGCTCTCTTTGAGAGAGCGTCCACCTCACTATTGTAAGATCTGGGAATGTGCTGGAATCTGATGTTTGTGAATCCTTTAGAAAGATCCAGCGTTTTTTGTTTCCAGCATTTGACATAGACTGAATGGAGCTTGGAATTTTGAGTAATCCAGTCTATGATGACTCTCGAGTCGCCGTGGACGAGCAGATGATTGATGGACCAAGTAGAAGCTAGCGAGAGGGAAGCCCAAAGCCCCATGAGCTCTGCTTTTGTGTTTGTTCCCGAACCACAGTTGAGAAACCACTTTGTGATTCTAGATGGATGAGCTTTGAAAAAACCTCCAGCCCCATAGCAGAGACCATTTGATTGGGCCGCTCCATCAAATCATGCAAGGGTGTACCCTTCAGGCAGACTAAGGTCAATCTTTTTGTAGAGGAAGGGCTTTACTGTTGACGACTTCCAGTTGAAGGTGGACAGGACTCTATAAAAGATGGCCAGCATGGAAGGGGGCCGATCCTTCAACAATGCTCTATTTCATTTGATCGAGAGTTTCCAGCTGACATGGGCAGCCATACAAATTGGAGTGGAGTGATTTAAGTGCCACGAGTTGAAACAATCAGATATTGAGTCTCCGCTCCAGGAGAAAGGAAGATTAAAATGTTTTAACAGTCTGTTCCATACATCCATCGAAAACTCACAGTGGATCAATAGATGGTGTATGTCTTCTGGCACGTGGCGGCAGAGAGGGCAGATTCCGGGCCCTTCCCAACCTCTTCGGCGAAGCGAATCCCAAGTTAAGATCTTTCCTTTGCCGACAAGCCAAATAAAAAGTTTATATTTTAGGGGAACCTTCCAATTCCAAAGTTGAAGAAACCAAGAGAAATCAGAATCGATATTTTGTTGTTTCAGAAGTGCATTGTAGATATTCTTTATGGAAATGATGCCTGAAGCATCCCCTCCTGCCCACAACAGAGAATCTGGCTCATCAACAAGGGAGATGCCAACAATTTTAAGTGCAGAAATGAAACGGTTCCACTCCATTGCCCCCCGCCCGCAAAATGACAGCTCGCTACAACCCATCCAATTATCCGGGAGAGAGGGCGATCCACTAAGAATTCTAACCTGTGCAAGGTGCAACAAATTAAAAGAGCCGAGCTTCGAACAAAACGCTGGAGGGAGAAGTGATCTGTCCTCCAGGCCAATAATCTTATCCCTTCTGATTTTAATCTCTGTGCCTGAGCCCAGCTTCCATCGGAGCCAATGGAGAATTACAGGAGAGGAAGCAACCAGGCCCTTCCAGAACGTGGATGCCCTCTTTAGCTGAAGGGTTGGGTTATGAAGCCAGTCACAGAGTTTCAAGGAGCCAAGGTATTTTTCAAATAAAATTCGGTGCCAAATGCTGTCGATAGTAACAGCTCTCCAGAAAGAACTAGCCAGGAGGGTTGTGTTGAAGGTGAGTAAGTCTTTTAGACTCCATCCACCTACCTTTCTAGGCTTTGTCAATGTCTCCCAACAGCAGAGGTGAAAGCTGTGTTTACTCCCATGGCCATTCCACAGAAAGTTGGAAGAGAGTCTCCAGAGAGTATTGGTGATCTTTTTAGGAATCCTCTCCAAGGTCATCCAGAAAACCGCCAGGCTTTCCAGCACTGATTTAACCAGGGTTAGATGACCGCCAAGTGAAATCCATTTATTACACCAGTCGCCTATTTTTCTTTCAAAAAGTTTAACAAGCCAAAGCCACTCATCGAGAGAGGAGGCTCCCAGCTTGAGCTGGAACCCAAGGTACTTGGAACCTTCTCTCATGTCAATAAAAGTGAAGGGAATGGAAATTTTGAAACTAAGAAGTTCGGTCTCCGAAAGTCCCCATAAGTGTACTGTGGATTTTGAGTGATTGATGGAAAGTCCCGAGACTGAGCAGAAATGAAATAGCACATCCTGAATAACAGTCCACTCTGCTAGATCAGCTTTCGTCATGAGGAGGACATCGTCGACGAACATAAGGTGAACGATCTTTATGAACTTAGAAACTTTAATGCCGGAGATTTTGTGTTCAGTGAAGCTTTTGGTGAGAAGGAGGTTGAGGCCTTACATGATCAAAATAAAGAGATAGGGGGAGAGTGGGCATCCCTGACGGAGGCCCCTCTCACTTTTAAAAAAGCTTGTGGCCTCACCATTGATTATAACTGCAAAATTGGCACTAGTGACACACACTAGAATCCAATTTGTAAGCTTGTCACCAAAACCAACAACAAATAGCACAAGCCTCAGAAACTCCCAATCAATGTTGTCGAAAGCTTTTTTGAGGTCAAGTTTCATGACCAACGCTTTTAAATTTTTCTGCTTGATGCTGTGGATGCACTCGTGGGCTTCTTCGATAGCATCCTGGATTCTTCTGCCCTTTAAGAATCCGAGTTGTTCCGCCGATAGACTCCTTCCAAGAAAGGGCTTGATCCGGTTAGAGATGAATTTTGAGATTAACTTATAGATGAGGTTACAGAGGGAGATCGGTCGGAAATCATTGAAAGAGAGCGAGTTGTTTTTTTCCGAGATCAGGACCAGGAACGTGGCATTTAGGCTTCCAGAAATTTTGCCTTTAATACGAGAGTCTTCCACCATCTGAAGTAGATCCAGGCCTACAAGGTCAAAAAAGAAAATGAAAAATTCTATTGTCCAGTCATCCGGCCCAGGACTTCTCTCCTTTTTAAAATGAATCATAATGTCTTTGATATCTGAGAGTGTAATGGGATTAAAAATCTTAGAAGCAGCTTCTGCATGTGGGAAAAGGCCGGCTATTGAGGCCTTTTCAAGGAGATTTTGGTTGCTGGGAGCTTTGTATTGTTGTTTAAAGTGAGTGGCTGTCTCCGCCTTTAACACTTCCTGCCCTTGAATGGTCCCATCCCCGTTGCTGTCGATAGACCAAATAGATTTCTTACTCCTGTTAAAACTTGCCAGCTTGTGAAAGAACTTGGAATTAGAGTCTCCACTCTTTAGCCAAATCGCGCGGCTGCGCAATCTCCATGCATTTTCTTCCCCCCGCAGGATGGAGTCTCTATTTGATTCTAGAGACGAAAATCTAGTTGTCTCCTCCATAGACAAGGTGGATATAGTTGATGTATAGATGAGCTTTGTGATCTTCGACTCCAGCTCTTTTAATCGGGCCGTTTGCGCTAATTTTAAATCCATAAAGCACGATTTTGATTTTGATTTGAGAACCTTAAGTTTCTAGGCAAGTCGCCGCTGTGGGTTGTCTTTGGCCAAAAAACGAAGGTCCGTCCAGAAACCATGGACTAAGGAAGAGTAGTCCTCATACTGAAGCCAATGGTGATTAAACTTAAAGGGAGTCGATCAGTGTAGCGCCCGGGGCATCAGCTGAAGGAGGATCGGGGCGTGATCCGATACAAAGGGAAACTCCACCCACGAGGATGGAAAAGTAGAAGAAGTCAAGAAAGCATCAGCTATGAGAAACCGATCCAAATGTCTTGCAATGGCCTCTTTACCTGAACGCTCGTTTTTCCAAGTTGGAACCAGACAGGGAGGCTGGACATCGATCAGGTTGTTAGATGCGAAGATCTCTCTGTAGGAGGCTTCAGTAGGACCCGGGAAGAAAGATCCTCCCCAATGTTCTTCTGCCGCCAGAATAATGTTTATATCTCCTCCAAGAATGAGATTTGGTAAGGAGAGCAGACCGCAGTCTGCCAAGTGTTTCCAGAAAAGTGGTCTATTCGAGCAAGGGCCGTAGACGTTTAGGAACGCCACCTCCTGACAAGTAGCTAAGTAGCGGCCTATCAATAGAATGCCCCCCCTCGACAAAAATGGTCTCAGCTCAAAGAGGTCAGGATCCCAGGCCACTAACAAACCACCTGAGTTACTTAGGGAGCTTGTAGCCGCAGTGACCCACGAAGAATGAAATTGATGCACGAAATCTCTGGAAATTTGATCGGACGTGAGGGTCTCTTGGAGAAAGATGAGGTCCGGCTTTGAATTCTCCAGCAGTCTTCGGAAGGAAGCAGCCTTGAGGGGGCCTCCAATCCCTCGAATGTTTAAGGAGAGAACAATCATTACTTTATTCGTGCCAAGGCCTTCAATGCTCTAAGGGCCTTTCCATCCTGCATGGGAAAGTCAGTTGCAGCAAGCTGTGTGCTCGATAGCTCTTTTTTCTTCCTGGAGCTACGCGTCTAGAGAGGGGAGAGTTCCGTTCTGATGCCTCGCGACCAAGCATAGGCTTTAGTGTCTTTTTTGGAAGGAAGTGAAGAAGAAGAACCTGGCTCTGTGGCTGGAGTATAGAGTTCTTTGCCACGGTACACTGGTAACTGGGAGAGGTTGTTCGGAAGGTTACCGGAAGAGGCCGAGGAGTTCAACGCTTCCAGTAAGCTTACGTCGTCCTCCTCCAATTGACTGAAACCTGGAAGCAAAGGTGGGGAAACAACTTGTGGTAAGGGAGAGGTTGGAGTATCTTGCAGCCCATCCAAGGGAGAGGAAGGAGGTTGTTTCAGCTTGGCTGGGAGAGGAGGGGGATGGCTGGTCACCATGAGGGAAGGAACCGGGATCTCAGTAGGGCCAGATGAAGGAAGTAGGCAGTGACCTGGGGGGTTATAAAGGGCTATGGGTAGAGTAGCCTCGACATCAGGTGAGGGGATTTTTTCACTGCGAGAGGCAAAGAGCCAGGGGTAGTCAGTTAAGGAAACCTTCTTAGCTTCAGAAAGTGTTCTAAAGAGGGAAGGGCAGAGTAGGTTCAGTTTAAACAACGGATCATCAGACTGCTGTTGGTTGTGGAGCTTGATTATCTTCCTGATTTAGAGGTCCTTGCTTTCAGCCGTGTTTATACCCCATGAAGTATTTACACCCCAGAAGTATGTACACTCTTCCACGCGGGTGAGTGCAGAGGGGGGGTACCCCCTCTGCGGGGTCTGGGGGAAAGCGGGCCCCCAGCGAGGGTTCGGGGGTGAAGCCCCCGAAGCAAAAATTGCCTTATAAAAGTATATTGTAATTTCATTGTAAATCTGGACCGTTCATTATAAGGTCGTAGATCTAACGGTAGAGATTATGTTAGGTTTTTTTTGCCCTAGAAGGCAACCCTCTTTTATGAGGGAAATGTATTGCGGCTATGGTAGAGGGTGAATATTGTATTCTGAGAGAGGAGACTGTGAGAGAAAGAAGAGGAAGTTACAGCGGGTTTTGCTATAGGTTGTATCCCTTCATTTGCTGGATAATAATAAAGGAAGGACCTAGAAATTTCTCTGGTGGACATAGCCCACACTGGGTGAACCAAGTAAATCTGTGTCTCTCTTGTATTGTGTGTCTTCTGTGTTTTTGTTTCTGCATTTGTTTTATTTTATTGCTCCACGGTCCTATTTTTTCTAACAACTGGTATCGGAGCGTAAGGTAACTCGCAGGAAAAGAGGGTTCCTGGTTCGGGTGGGAGCAATGTCGGAAGATGGAAAGTTTAGGGTCGAGAAATTTAACGGCCAAAACTACCAGTTATGGAAGATGCAGATGGAAGACTATTTATATCAGAAGGATCTATTCCTACCATTGAGTGGAGTAGCAAAGAAGCCGGCGGCCATGAAGGAAGAAGAATGGGAGATTCTTGACAGAAAGACTCTAGGAACGATACGGTTGAGCCTAGCAGCGTCGGTGGCTTTCAATATTTCGAAAGAAAAGACAACGAAGGATTTGATGGATGCGCTGGCCAAATTGTATGAAAAACCCTCGGCATCGAATAAGGTATTTCTAATGAAGAGATTATTTAATA